>JAMALZ010000013.1:0-213756 GCA_023630055.1 Trichosporon sp. PB005A
CCCACACTGCCACAAACTGCCAGCCATGTCGTTGTCGAGTGGCACGCTGAACCTCAAGTTCATGCAGCGCGCGAAGGCGCGCCAGCAGCCCTCGCCCTCCACACCCGGCTCGGCCTCGGCCACCCCGATGCCAACGCCGAACGTCCCATCAGCACCGACACCTGCGCAGGCAGCTGAGGCAGCCGCCGAGGCCGAGAAGTGGACGCTGCCGTCGCGGTTCAAAGGGACGCGACCCAACGCCGCAGCTGGACCATCGCGACCCAAGGTCAGCTTCGTCGGCAGCTACCTGCCGTTCGTGGAGGAGGCGGAGGCCAGCGGCGGGCGGAGAACGTTTGGCGCGGTGAAGGCAAAGCCTGCGGACGAGGATGACGACGAGGAGGATGAGGAGGACCTCGCAGAGGCGGGAGTGCATGGGACAGCGGACGAGAGCATGGACGAGGACGACACGAAAGTATGTCCCATCAGAGGTGGAGGCGGTTGGGATCGACACTGACGGCAGCCTGAGGACCGCACGTTCCGACGACCAGCCGGGTTCGGCACGAAGGAGGGCGGAAAGAAGGAGAAGGACATGGTGCGCGGCATGAAGCGCGTAAGCCTGAAGCGGGAGAGCTCACCGGCGGCCTCGGACGAGGAGCCGGTGCCGAAGAAGCGCATCAAGACGGACCCGCAGCCGCAGCCGCTGCCGCAGCCGACGTCGAAGAAGGACGGCAAGAAGAAGAAGAGCGCAGCGGGCACGCCGTCCTCGTCCAAGCACCCGACACCTGCGGCGTCGAAGCACACCACGCCGGCGACGTCGAAGGAGTCCACTCCTGCGCCGGGCGCGGGCAAGAAGAAGAGGGGCGCCAAAGCCGAGGCGGGCGGCGACATCCCCCCGCCACCGAAGGCGAAGAGCAAGGCGAAGGCCGAGCCGACGAACGCCCTCGACGAGCGGGAACGCGCACTCAAGGCGGCGAAGAAGGCCGCGAAGAAGAAGGCGAAGGCGTAGACCCTGTTGTACATTACACTACCACTGCACAATGCATCGAATTCTGGCACGGGTCCCGTGATCGCCTCAGCCACTGATCCTGTCAACAAGCTCAGAATTGCATCCCTGCGCTAATGTCCGACGCCATCCCTCATGTTCACGTTCGGTGCTCCAGCTGACTCTCCATACCCTCCTCCGTCGATCGTTCGCCAACCCAGCACACCCCGGTTAGTATCATTTCCGACACGTCCTACGTCCTGCACACTCTCAGTGTTCCCAGTATCCGTCTCCTGGCATACCCCGGTCATCGCTGCGGCGCTCGCGGCGCCCGCTCCAGTATCTGCGGAACCCATACATTCTCTCGTACAAGTCCCAATGGCTGCGCTATGCAAACTCGCTGGCTTCGCTATCCGCGCGAGCCCCCGAAGGGAAAAAGGTCGGTGTCACGGGTACATGGGGAAAGGGGATGTGGGGGTGTTTAGATGGTCGAGGGGTAGAGCATCACGCGGCACGAGGCACCGAAGATGTGCGCGGGAAGGTTCGAGGTGAACTTGGACTTGACAACACCCGAGTTGCCGTGGGGGCGGGTGACACGGCCCCAGATGACGCGGACACGCGAGCCGTTGATCTCACGCTTGGCCTTGTAAACGTAGGCGATACGCTGGGATTGTTAGCTAACACGGTCCCATGGATCAGTAGGACGGAGGCGACAGATCGACACGACAAGGCGGGATGGTAAGTGGCGGCGACAACAATCTCTCCCACTCCGGCGCCTGCACTCCTCGACGGGCTCGCATGAACAGGTCTCTGCACCCGTACCCGACAGTCTTCCTCTACCCCTCCATCTCTGTTGTCCATTCCATAGCCACCCGTCATGTCGTGCCGTCGATCTCTCGTCCTTTGGGTATGCTCACCTTGCCAAGGTAAGAGCGGGCGGCCTCCTTCGAGTCGACACCGTCGATCTGGACAAGCGACTGGTTGGGGCGCGAGTTGCGCTTTCCACGCTTGTGGCCGAGGATGCGTCCCTTCTGGTAAAGCCTGCGTCTGTCAGAAACCATTCTCCAGCTCGCGCATTCCAACGACGATTATCGCGGCGACCACAGCTTCGAAGTTTCTTGATCCCGACTCTCCGACCGCTGTTCCGACCGCTTGCACAAATGTTCGGCCCGTCCCAACTTTCGATCGAACATCGCTTCCACACGTCTAAATCCTGCTCCTCGGTCGAAACGCTCGTGGTCGGTCGGATCGGGTCGTCGAGTTCGTCGCGATAATCGTCGTCGGCGGGGTAGCTCACCTGGTAGCGCCCATCTTTTGTCGAGTTTGGTGGTTGATGGTTGGGAGAAGAGTAGAGCGTCTCGTCTTTCTTGCACCAGCCAGCGCTGCCTCGCGGGGCTGCGAACCCTGAGCGCCGGGATCAAAATTCAGAACGTTGCCGTGCCTGAAACTGGGGCTGTCGGTGATAAGATTTTCGAGCTGAGCAACGGCGTTAGCGACAGTTTCGGAAGAAGCCACGTGGGGAGACACTTGATTTCACGTGATCGCCTCAAGCCGGGGATACACCGCAGTGATAGTGAGATACTCGTGTCGTGCTTGTCTGCTCAAGCTCATGCATACGGTTATGAACTGCAGGTAAATCACTTCATGCATGGGCACTATTGTTGCGCAGTAGCTGCACTCCGTCAAGTAGCTTGTAAGCCTGGTACGCCTGCCAACGACTAGGAGGTCGGCTCACTGGGATTGTGCCTGAAACGCGTCATCCGAGGCGCGAAGCGATCGAGGGATCGAGGGGCACAGGAAAAGTCCAAGACTGCGCGCCGAAACGTTGCAACTGGAAACATCACAACGAAACCCATCACATCAACGGCCATGATTGCTGCACTCCCTCTGCCACTGTCTCTTCACTGCCGACAACGTCCGCAATGTCTCTCTGATCTCTGACGTCTGATCACCGAAGTGGAGTGGGGCGTAACCTCCGCCCTGGCTGGGTCCCAACCGCCTCCATGTGGACACCGGATCCGTTCACACGATGGCTTGGCGGCCCCTCTGCTCTCTGCTCGCCTCTGCTCAATCGATCCGATGCGCTCATGCCCGATCCCAATCCCCACGACGCGTCGAAAGGGACGGCCAGGAGGAAGGACAGCCCCACGCACAGACCAGCTCGTCATGCTCCCGTTATGACCCTCCGCTGCAGACAACAATAGCGGCGGGCGCTGCGCTTGGACGCACGGCAGTCGGCAGGTCGGCATGCCCATGCCGCCCACGTAAACGTCCGTTGCCCTAGGGCCTCTCACCGCCCGCAGCAGACGACATGCCGCTCATGCCGCCAAGTGAGCGCATGCCCTTCGGAGATGGCCTACCAAGCGCTGCTCCCCGCAACTTCTCCGGCTCCAAGCGTAGGTCATGCGCAGGTCGTGCAAGGTGCGAAGGCGACTAATGATCTGTGCACGGCGCTCGCGTCGTGACCTGCGAGGAGAACAGCCCCCTGAAGATGTTGCGGACTACGAATAGCCAAGCAAGCTTGGAAAAGAGAACCGCAGTAGCCACGGAGGCTTGGCGCGTGCGGTGCTTGCTCCTGCGCTGGCGAGGGTCCATGGAGGTCGGTGGCCAGTGCACCGTGCGGGAGGCACTCACGCGTCAGGTGTCTGCCCGCGAGCCGTGTTAGGCAGTCGCCGCCAGTTCCAACTGCCCGGCTGCGCGGCTGCACACGCTCGACGGCGTCTTGGGTTTTGCCCGTAGCATCCTCGCCGCGCGCCGCGGTTGCACACGCGTGTGGAAGCTGACTCTTGTTGCACCGGGGCCGTGGGCGGTGTATCATCACAAGGTCTGATCCCAATTGCCTGTCCCGCCCTTCTGCGTTTCTCTTATCTCAGTTCTTCTCTAACCCCTCCACAGTCCACTTGCACTCCCTCGACTCGATTCTGTGCTTCTCAATCGCTTCCTCCGACCGCAACTTATTCCATTCATAACCGCCGGCACCGGACATTCGATCCCCTCCCCACGCTCTCTAGAACATACCACCATCATGGCCGCCCTAGCGACCGCCGTCTTCGTGTCTCTCCTCTCCGTTGTCAACGCCCAGGCGGCTGCTTCGGCGCCTGCAGCCGGCACCACGGCCGCTCCCGCCGGAGGCGCTGCTGCTGCTCCCAACCCCGCCATCACGGTCGCGATTGACCCCTCTCTTCCTCAGAGTGCTTCTGAGACTGGTCCCCAAGGCTTCGTGATCCCGTGAGTACTAACGGTCGGTGCCAAGACGAACAGTTCATCGCTGTGTGCTGCGGACTGCGCAGAAGTTGCATGACATGCGTTATTCATAGCGCCCAGGACACAATTCCCTTAAAGGCGCACGGCCGGGCCAAGGTCAATGTGTTGCCCGTTGGACGTGTTGCGCCAAGCCGGCGACGTGCACTGCACTACTGGCCGGCTAAGCAGCCCACTTGTGACCTCCACCCAACGGCGCTCATCGACAATCTGTCTGCCTCCTGCCAATCTTCGCAGGCATCTGTCTGCCCTCGACAGTGACGTCCGGGTCGGTGACACCCGTAGCCGTGGCGCTGCACAATGACGTTTTCCCGGTGCGCAGGAGGTGGCGAGCTGACGCATTAGGTCTCTCTCGGCCCTGACGTCTGGCGCCCCCACCGACAAGACCGTTGCCCTGCACACGACTTTCTCCGCTGGCGCCACGCCGTCTGTCAGCTCTGCGCCTGCGATCCCTACCGCCCCCAAGTCGAGCGACTACCCTCCCCTCGACACCATCCCTGATGTCACTTCGCCCGAGGTCAAGCAGTGGGTGGGCGAGATCGACTGGGACAAGGTGCCCAAGTACGACGTTACGACCGGAGAGTGTGCTACCTCACCCGAGGCGACCAAGGACGGCCGCTGCTGGTGGACCTGCGGCGGCTGCACGCGCGACACCGACATCACCCTGTGCCCGGACCAGTGGACATGGGGTCTTTCCTATGACGACGGACCATCGCCGTACACCCCACTGCTTCTCGACTATCTCGAGGAGCAGAAGATCAAGTCCACGTTCTTCCTCGTCGGCTCGCGCGTCGTCTCGCGGCCGGAGATCGTCGTCTCGGAGTACATGCTTGGCCACCAGCTGTCCATCCACACCTGGTCTCACCCGTCGCTGACGAAGCTCACGAACGAGCAGATCGTCGCCGAGCTGGGTTGGACGAAGAAGGCGATCAAGGATGTCGTCGGTGTCACCCCCAACACCTTCCGCCCTCCGTACGGCGACCTGGACGACCGCGTGCGCGCCATCGCGGCGCAGATGGGTCTTACGCCTGTCATGTGGACCGCGTACCAGAACACGACGTTCGACACTGACGACTGGCGCATCGTCGGCGGCACGGCGAGCGGCCCCTCTTCGCTGACCAAGTTCCAGCGCATCCTCGATGAGTACGTGCCCAAGCTCGACACCGGCTTCATCGTACTCGAGCACGACATCTACAGCCAGACCGTCGACCTCGCCGTCGGCTACTTCCTGCCCATGGCGATCGCGAGCGGAAAGTACAAGATGAAGTCGATTATCGAGTGCCTCGGCCTCGGCAACGAGGAGGCCTATATCGAGACCTCGTCCAACACGACCAACACCCTCATCCTTTCCGCGACCGGCACCGGGTCCGTGTACCAGGCCTCGGTCGGCACGGCGACCGGCGCCGCGCCCAAGATCACCGCCGGTGACGCCGCCAAGGACGCCGGCTCGAAGGGCGCCGAGGCAGGCAAGGACAACGACAACTCGGGTGCGCCCAGCCTTGTTGCATCGCTTTCTGTCGCCGCTGCGGCCGCCATCTTTGGCGTGGCCTTCTTCTAAGTCCTCCCGTAGTGGCGAGCCGCGCCACGCTCATCTCATGCCCCCCTCCCACCAGTTACTCTTTGGACAATGGTAGACGACAATCAATTCTTACACCTTCGTCGCTACTGCACGTGTATGCATCCCGCACGTTTTTACTCTCTAGCCTAGTACCACCGCTCGTTATCGCGTTTAATCTCCCGTTCATTCTGTATGTCTGTCTTCTGTGCCTTCTGTGCCTCGCCTCAGCATCTGGACAATCTCACAATGCATCACCCATTCAGGAAGGTGCTAGCCGACACTGTTGGGGGCTCGTGAGTTGCGGTCCTCAGGTCAGGTGGACGCCTCAGGCAAGCATGCGCCATTGCACGAGCCGCACTCTGGTCCAGATCCCAGCAGTGGCACTCGTCGGGCGCTGATTATAATCCTCGGGCAGCATTGCGTTCCGGGCAGTCGAGTCAGTAAGACAGTCGGGCATTGTGTGCTGCTTGGCGCCAGAGTAGGCTGTAATGGCCCAGTTCCGTCGGCAGCTGTCGTACACCTGCTGTACCGTGAAACAACCGCAACAAAGGATAGAGACACCCTGTTCCGAGTTGAATTAGCTAGTGTCGGGTACTAAGCAGAGAACAGGAAAGAACACCACTCCTGGCGTTCCAGACGCTGCTCAATGCACTTTGGGACTCAGACTTCGGGGAAAGTGCAGATGGGACAAACTTCGCACCATAGCAGCCAAGCGCACTGTGGCGGGGTCGGAGGACGCTTTGCTAAATTCACGCTTTCCCACGATTGACTGAACAGTGACAAGAGAAATCAAAGGCAGAAAAGGTGCGAAGATGTGGGACAGAATTGTGTCGAAGCACTGGAGCGATGTGTGGGAGTGCGAAGACGACGGCTCGACTGTGGCGGGGTCGGAGGAAGCGTCGTCTCGATTCGTCATCTCCCACGGTTGTTTCGCCGTATTTTAATCTGAAGATAGCAGGAGAGCAGGGGGGCGAGCGCGGCGGTGCGAACAGAAGGGGGGCTGATGTCAGCGCGTACAGCCGTTGCGGTGGGTACGACAAGCGCACCGAAGTAGAGACACGATGACTGCCTTAGTGGATGACTATGCTGGTAACAATGGTATCGACAATTGATATGGTGCTTTAGGTAATGGCTTAGATTATCGGCCCGTGATGCGGGTACGATGCGTTCAGCGTTGTGGGTGCCAGAGATAAAGTGTGAGGGCGGAGGAGTAGTCGTGAGGATTGGTCGGGTGTAGGTGGTGCCTGAAACGTGCCTGGAACCAAACACCACCTGATCCGTTCTGCTGCGCGTGCTGCTCAGTTCCCGCGAGAGTCGTCTCAATGAGATACAACAGCTGCAGGATGAGTCTATCATGTATGACAGTTTGGATGCACAACGGTACGTTCAGCTCAAGGCCACTGCTTGAAGCTATTGACTGCAGCCCCTCGTAGCCTGCCCAGGCTCACCGATCACCCAAGGAGAAAAGCTGGAAGCGGACGACTCGTCACCGATTTGTGCGTGGAATGGCGCGGGCACAACCACAGATGGAAGCATAGCGACGTCACGAACTTCGAATTGAGTGCACACAATGGACTCTTCGACGGATTTGTACACACTTAACAGGTATTCTGCCGGATCTTCAGGAAGTGCAAGTCGAGGCTCCAGACGCCGTTCAGGGACTGCTCCGGCTCGGCGAGGACCGGCCGACTTTTCACAAGCGCACAAGTGGAGGCACGGCTAACCCATCATCGCTCTTATCTGATAACTGGGCAGGCCATGTCGACGTCGTCGCCGCCCGCACCGTCGTCGCCCACCGTGCCACCAAACCCGCCCAAGAAGCGGCGCACACGGACAGGATGTCTGACCTGTCGGCTGCGTAAGAAGGTAAGTGTGTTGTGGGTTACATGCTGAGGCTAGCGCTGTGACGAGACAAGGCCGCAGTGCCGCTCGTGCGAGCGGCTGGGCCTCGAGTGCCTCGGGTTCTCCGTACAGCGGCCGAACTGGATGCGCGACAAGGATGCCGTCGAAAGCGTTGCTGTCAAAATGTGGGTGAACCCCTGACCGGTGCTGACAGACAAGCAAGAAGAGCGTGAGCGAGACACAGTCGACGAAGCGGAGCCAGATGTGGGCTGAGCGCGCGGCCGCCCGCTACGCCCCGGCTGCCTCGACCGCTGCCATCGTGTCCGAACCCGGACCAAGCGACGTCACTCCGCGCACACCCCCTTCAAGTGCAGCACTGCTGAACGAGTTAGCTCAGCTCCTGCCAGCAGCAGCGCAGCAGGACCTAGACCCTGCGCTCGTGCGCTTGCTCTGCCCACCCATGCTGACTCAGCCCGTCGCCAGGTACACGGCCTTCACCGCATCGGCGAGTGCGCTGCGCTACTTCCAGCACTACCTGACCGTCATCATGCCGTACCAGTGGATGTTTGAGCGGAGGGCGCTGGCGGACCTCGTCGCGCCGCTAGCCTACGCGGACGAGGCGGTCTTCGAGTCCCTTGTCGCGCTCGGGGCGCTGCACGTTGGCTCGAGGCGGGCGCTCGTCGGCGGAGCGGTCGATACCGACACGGCCCATGCTTCGCTTCACCGCAGCATTGCGAGCATGGCAGCCTTGCCCGCAGCCAGCCTGGCCAAGCGTGAGACCATTGTGGCCGCCATGTCAATCAGCAGCTTCTACCTCTTCGCCGGCGGGAACCGGACCGGCTGGCCGGACGCCGTGAGAACATGTCGCGCCTGCCTTGCCGCCGCACAGCACGTCGATCCGGAAGAGCTGGGCCATCTCCTCTCCCCGCTAGCGTGGACTGACATTCTTGCGTCTGTCACAGAGGGCAAAGGCTCGGCATTCATCCTTCTGTACCGGAAGCTCTTGGCCGGCGAGTCTGAGACCGACGAGCGCTACCTGCGCGAGACGGTGATGGGATGCGACTCCACAACTCGGCTGGTCATCGCGGAGACCATGGCGCTCTCGGAGTGGAAGGATCAGCAAGCAGCGGCGGGAAGCCTTTCAGTGCGTGAACTCCTGCATCGCGCCAACTCTACGGAACTTCTGCTGTCCAAGCGATCGGAACGGGAGCGATTCGACGATGCGGCGCGCAGCCTCGTCGCCGACGTTTTCTACTACGGCGCCCGCGTACTCCTCGCTACTATTGTGAACGGTTGTTTCCCTCATGTCCTCGAAATCGCCGAGGCTGTGGGGGACGTTCTCTCTGCGCTCTCCGCGCTCGACGCTGCCGGCATCGCCGCAGACCGCGCGCTTGTGTTCCCGATCACGATCGCTGGGGCACACGCGCAAACACCGCAGCGCGAGTCGTTTGCAGCCCGCTTCGACCGCGCTCGCCTCGGCCCCGACGCCGACTTTGGGAACACGCGCAACGCACTGCGTCTCCTGCGGGCCGTGTGGGCGCGCCGAGACGCCGCACCGCAGAGCGAGGAGGTGCACTGGCGCCAGATCATGCACGAGCTGGACCCGGCTGGCCTGCTCCTGATCTGAGCTGCGCAAGCCAGCCCACGACCTGCTCGGCGAGCACAGCTTGCGGCCCAGCCTCCTCGACGCAGTGCGTCGCGCCCTCGAGGACGTGCCAAGCCAGCTTGCCCGCCGCGGCGGCCTCCCACCGCCGCAGTAGGGGACGCTGGTCGCCGTTTCCACAGTGGTCCCCCTCGCACCACAGTGCCAGCGCCGGGGCCGACAGACGCCCGAAGGACGTCGACAGCGGGTGGACGTGGGGCGTGTCAGGGGTGGAGGCGTCAGGCAGGTCCGAGGAGAAGTAGTCGTCGTCGCCGCCGACGCCGACGAGGCTGTGCATACGGTACGCGCTCATCCGCATGCCCCCGACGTCGAGCGTGGCCTTGGGCTTGCCCTCCTTGATCAGCTGCTTTGCCTGTTTCAGCGCAGCGGCCCACTCGCGGTCCGGGTTGCGCTCGAAGAACTCGCGGTCCGAGGCCGGCGCGACCATGATGCCGCCCTCGACTGGCTCGCGCTTGCTGGTGAGGTAGTGGATCACGTCCTGCGAGCCCGTCGAGTGCCCCATGAGCACGATCTCGGACACGCCCCGGTCCCTCAGATGCTTCACGAGCGCCTCCAGCTCGTCGCAGTCTCGGTCCAAGCTCCCTGTGCCGTAGCCGTCGTAACTCCCCGACCAGTGGATCTGTACCCTGATGTCAGCCGTGATGCATGTAATACGCACAGTCGCCAGTTGGCTTTGCCCAGCGCTTCAGACAGAGAGGGCAGGAACGGCGTCGACATCAGCCCACCCCCGAGCCCGCCGATGAAGACGACCGCACGCGGTGACGTCTCGTCGCCAGAGGTGAAGTAAGGGCGCTGCTGTCCGTCGTATGGAAGCTCGTACAGAGCGAGCCTGCCGGCGAGGAAGGAGTCGGTGTTGGACATGCTTTGGGTGGAGCGAAACAGACAACCAGATCGCAATTGTGGAAGGATCAAAGAGTCGGAATGTCGCTAGTCTAGTGCTTTAAGAATCGGCCGACCAGTCAAGAAGAGATCTAGCCGGAAGCGCGCCGGGCGCTGCGCGAGCCTCAGGGCGGCAAACGGCGGCGCTTCGAGCCGCCGCGAGCCCCAGTCGGGCCGCCAAGACCGCGCGGAGTTATCAGATATCGGCTGGCAGGCACGCTCGGTCGCGCGCACCAATCACCTGCGGCTCGTAAGCGCCCGAGGCGCTTGCGTGCGGGCGACTGTTGTTTTTTTCGGTCTGCTCACCTCATCACTGGCCGCGGTCGGCCCATGCACTTGCTGCTGGTCACCGCTGTCCGCTGTACATAAGGTGAACACCACCATGCACGGCACCCCGCTTCCCGACCATCGACACGAGCGCATAACATGAGAGCAGCGCAGACACTTACGCTGGCGCAGAACGCGGCCGTCGACGCCGAGGAGCGCAAGAGCTCCGAATCCCAGCCGTACGCCTACGACGAGAAGACCGAAGCCGCCCCGCCGCCGCCAACGGATGACGGACTCCAGGATGGTGTCAGGCAAGCGGAGGCGATGACGCAGAGTTGGAGCCGGGCCTCGCTCATCACCCTCTACGTCTTGTGAGTTATTTGTTGTGGCTCTGAGCTGACGGAAGCTTCTGGCTGCTGTACGCGACGAACGCGTTCCAGGGGAGCATCACCTGGAACCTGTCGGCGTACATCACGAGCGAGTTCGCCGAGCACTCGCTGATCCCCGTCATCTCGATCGTCGCGAACGTCATGAGCGCGTGCGCGTACATGGTCGCGGCCAAGGTGCTGAACCTCTGGGACCGGTCGTGGGGCTACCTGGGCATGCTGGTGCTTGCGACGCTCGGACTGATCCTCTCCGCCGCATGCCAGAACATCTACACGTACTGTGCGGCGCAAGTGTTCTACTCGGTCGGGTTCATCGGTATCATCTTCGCCATCGACGTGCTCACGGCCGACACGTCGCATCTCAAGAACCGTGCGCTCGCGTACGCCTTCACGGCGAGCCCCTGGGCCATCACGGCGTACGCCGGGCCGCCCATCAGCGAGCGCTTCTACGACACGAACTGGCGCTGGGGATACGGGGCATTCGCGATTATCCTGCCCGTCGTCGGCCTGCCCATGTTCGCGTTCCTGCGCTACCACCGCGCGCAGGCCGTGAAGAAGGGCCTCGGCGCGAAGCGCGCGTCGAGCGGGCGCACGCTCGTGCAGTCGGTGGCGTTCTACCTGGTTGAGTTCGACGTGCTCGGCATCTTTCTGCTGTGCGCGGGTCTCGTGCTCCTCCTGCTGCCGTTCTCGCTAGCGCAGTCCGCCGCCGACACATGGCGGGCGCCCCATATCATCGCCATGCTCGTGCTCGGCGTCGTATGCCTCGCCGCCTTTGCCGTCGCCGAGCGCTTCGTGCCCCGCCCCTTCATCCCGGCCCGCCTCCTGGCCGACCGCACCGTCGTTGGTGCGTGCGGCCTCTGCTTCTCGTGGCAGATCGCCTACTACTGCTGGGCGTCGTACTTCTCCTCGTTTTTGCAGGTCGTGTACGGGCTCTCGATCTCGACGAGCGGGTACATCGGCTCGATCTACGACGTCGTCGCGGCCCTCTGGATGTTCCCCGTCGGGTACATCATCCGCCGCACCGGGTACTTCAAGCCCGTGCTGCTCGTCACCGTGCCGCTGTACATCCTCGGCGAGGGCTTGATGATCCACTTCCGCAAGCCCGGGTACAGCCTCGGCTGGATCGTGTTCACCCAAATCCTGATCGCGTTCGCCGGCTCGTCCTTCACCTCCGTGCAGCAGGTCGCCGTCCTCGCGGCCGGGAAGCACAACGACGCCGCCGCCCTCCTCGCCCTTCTCGGCTTGTTCGGGTACATTGGCGGCGCCGTCGGGAACTCGATCTCAGGTGCGGTGTGGACCCACACCCTCCCGAAGGCGCTTCAGGCAAACCTCCCCGAGGAGGTCCTGCCGGACTGGGAGAGCATCTACGCCGATCTCGAGATGCAGCTGTCGTATCCCATCGGTGACCCCGTCAGAACGGCAATCCAGATGGCGTATGCCGAGGCGCAGAGCCGCATGCTCATCGCCGGCACTGCCATTATGGCTCTCGCACTCGTATTCACGCTCCTCATGCGGAATATCAACGTCAGCGAGATCAACAATGTCAAGGGTGTAGTTCTGTAGTTGGGCTATGTAATGTCAGGGTTGGGGCCACACAGCCCATGTCCATATAGGGCGGAAGAAGGGCATAATTGACGAAGCCTGGGAAGATGACAGCGTCGACGATGCTAAGTTACAGCAGTTCATAATACAGGTTCTGACTGGTAGTGTGTACATCTTACAAGCTTGGGGATATACCAATGCAGTGGTATCGGTTGCGTTCTCGTTATCGGGTTGGTGATTATCTGGTACCTCCGCAAGAGTCCGCTGCCTACGACGTCAATCACAGCCATGCTTGCCAGCCTGCTCGTCAGCTACAGATAGGGCAAAGAAGACGAAGCTACACACCAACGAAGATCTTTGCGAGGTGCTCGGGGTCCCGAGCCTCCTGAATCAGCTGGTTGACTCGGTACTCGGTGCTGAGCTCCGTGCCGAGCTTTCCCCTGATGCGCGACAGGACACGGTCCGCCTGATCCTGCCCGCGCTCCGTGTCGCTGCGACCACCGCCGGCGCGGCGCATCTTCGTAGCGTCGGAGGTCCTGTGCATCAGCGCTTCCACTCCTGCTTTTTGCAAGAGCCGTACTCACCACGTATACAAAGGGTCATGCTTGAACACCTCGAGGACGGTGAGGATCAGCTCCGAGCTCTCCCTCAACACTCGTAGCGTGTGCTCAGCACACTGCCTGAACGTGCCGTCCACGCCCGTGATACCGAGTCCGTCGACGATGTCGTTCGTCAGGCGGAAGGGTACTCGCTCCGGGATTCTCAGCTTCATGCCATGCTCGAATGCGATGCCGAAGTCGATCTGGACGAGCTCGCCGGATGACTTGTCGATGAGGATGTTAGAGCAGTGCCGGTCGCCTAGTCCCACCATCCACCCGACCATAGACGTGACGGCCACCGATCGAGAGTAGTTCAAGCGCATCTGGAACCAGGCGAGGGGTTCACGGCGCTTCTCAGTGAAGAAGTGTCGCATGACAGGGTGGAAACGCTTCATGTTCGCCTTCCACGTTTCGACGAGCTTTGGGCTGTCGGGATCCTTGTTCTGGATTCTGCGCAGTGAATCTCGTACGGCGTCTGGAGCAAGGTCCGTACTCTTGCCGTACCTGGTGTCAGCCAGGAGGCCTTCAAATGTAAACTCACCTCAGATGGGCGTCCTTGAGCCAGTCGCCTATGGCCTGCGTGTTGCCAACGAACTCGATGATGCCGCTCCGATTCGCTAGGCACACCACTGTGTACGTACGGAACTTGAGATTACGAGCCGACGCTCGCCGATCGCGGGCCAGGAGGCGATTGGTCATCTCGAACACCTGCTCCATGACCGCATCCTGGCGCACTTCATCGTCACCCTTGAACTGGAAAGCAGTTAGCACTTGAAGCTATTTCAACTCACCAGTTGCACATGCTCCTTCGCCAACGAATCGTAGCAACTCATGACAGCGGGACGGTGCAGACCACCCGCAAGCCGGTAGTTAGACCTGTAGCGCTCAAGAGTGGGCACGTTCAAGTACCCTTTCGTGAGGTCGATCGGGGGGATGAAGGTCGCCACAGGGATACTGAGTCGCTTGAACGAAAGCAGTGGGCATTGCGAGGGAACGGGTGCTGGTGCCATGGTTTTCGGCTTGACGACGCGACGCTTCTCATAGTCGAAGTTGCACCACTGCACAGCAGCAGTGGAGAACATCTCCATCTCCTTGCCGGCCCGCTGAGCTAGTGGTCGCTCAGAGTCGGCCGCAATGCGTGCGAGGATCTCACCCGCCGCAGCCGTGCGTCCCGCGCCGTCACCTTTCTTGTAGTCCGAACCCTGCGCTAGAGTTATGACCTGGTAAAGTACGTGGAACGGGTGATCTTGAGCCATCCGCAGCATGAGGTCGTTCAAATTCGCGTTGAACGTCGTCAGCTGCTTGGGCCGTTCCAGACGCGCTGCCAGTTGTGGCGATAGGAAGATGAACTTGTGCGTCGGGATCGAATGAAGGCAATTGCTGAAGCCTCGCTGTGCATGTTCCGTGCTGTCGTGCTCGAGCCAAACGGACACCATTCGAGTGATGCAATCGTCGTGCTTGTCACTAAGGGCGATGGCTGATGCGTAACTCTCGAGCGTAAAGCAGAGATATCGGAGCAGTTCACGGTCCATCTTCTCCTTGGCTGCGCGCTCTTCCTCCAGCTCAATGTCCTCTTTGTCCGCCTTGCGCCGGCTGCTGCTCGGCGTACTGCGCATCGAGTCCAGCTTCTCAAGCTCGCCTCGCTTGCGATCCATCACTACCGTCAATCGCTCCAATTCCGGTGATCTGGACAGGGCGACGTAGTGTTGGTCAGCGAAGACCGCGAAGTCGTACGCAAGCTGCGCCTGCTCCACCTCGTCCGACTGGTGTCGCTGAGCGAGCTTCATTGCCTCGCGGAAGGAGGCACGGATGTCCTCTGCGGCTTTCAGTTTCGCTAGCGACGTCCAGTTTGCGATCCGGCCGAGGAGAATCGCCGATCTCGCTTGGTTGGCGGACTTGGTGGATGCCTGGATACCGTCGTATAGCGTCTGTGTGTGCTGAATTGCCAGACCATGTTCGCCCTTCGCCCAGAGAACTTGTCCAAACTCGTCCGCAGCATGTTCCGAGGGCGTCGATCCTTCCAGCTGCCTAACAGCCATGACGGCGTTGACCGCGGCCTGCAAGTCCAACTCCTTCCGAGCAAGGTGACTGAGGCGCAACTGGCAAGAGATCTCCAAGTCGACGAGGCCCTCCGCCTGCGCAGACATGAGGTCACCGAACATGTTCTGGTTCTCACGTGCTCGGGAAGACCTGATGAGGGACAGTCGCGTCGCTGAAAGCCTTTCGGCCTGGGAGAAACTGCGCGTCAGCAACCAGATTGATAGGTCGAACGTACTCAAACGATGAGCTGAGGTCCACAAACTCGGCCAAGCGCCCACTCGCAAAATCTCCTTCGCTGATGGCTTGCTGAAGGGGTTCTGAAAGCCACTTGGCGATGTCTCGCAGGCAAAGGAGGTTGAGGGTCGCATTCTTCACCTCCGTCATGCGTTCAACGCCGATCTTCTCGAGCCTCGCCATCTCATTGCGGATAGCGCCATCGACGACCTGCTGAGCAACACTGCGATCTCGTTCACGATGAACGGCACGGAGTGTAGAATAGAACTGCCCGGCTGGTGTCGCAGTCATATCTGGGGTAAGGGGAACATCCCAGTCACTCATGCGCCACGCAAGGTCTAGGAAGAATGGGTCGGCCTCAGCGTCTCCCAGTGCCTGTCTAGACGATTGAAGCACTGAGCCGGCTAGACGATTGAAGCCTAGATCATGCAAGTTGCGCATCGAAGACATCAGAGATGGACCAGCCTTGGCCCCAGCCGTTGCTTCCACGTTGGCCAGATTGTAACCAAGCGACTGAAGCGGCTGTCCTTCATGATCGAGGCGGCGCAGGAGAGAGTCCATCACGTCGTTGTTCTGGATGCCGTAAAACCCGTCGGGATCCTCAACACTGCTGTAGATATCGTACATGATCTGGTATCAGCATCGCTCGAAGTGTCTAGGAATACCTTTTGGACCCGAGGACTTGCAAGATCACACGCTGCCCCATCGTTCGAATCGTTGGAAAGTTCAAGGAACAGCAGCGAGCTCGCAAAGGCTCCGCACTTGCCAGCTGCTTCACTCAAAATGAGCGGGTCGATGCTAAGCCAATGATTGTACGCGAGATCATTGGATAGATGCGGGGGCTGGAAGTTTCGGAGATGAAGCACGATGTTGATGATGGCTTCCAGTGTCTCCTCGGCTGCTGTAGGGTACTGAAGCACCTGTGAGAAGTGGTCCGACAGTACTGCGGCGCGATGAAGAGATTGGTCAGAATGTTCTTCGAAGCCACATGAAAGAACCGCCTGAACAAGATACGGCAGGAAACCTGTCGTGGCAGTACCCGGGGTCGAGAGTAGCGGTTGAAGTGACAGGTAAAAGGGGTCGTCTCTAGCTGCAAGAGTACCCAGGAGCAGTGCAAGATCCCTGGCCCACGTGTCACAGACTCTTGACTTGATAACCCAGCCCTCCGTCTCCTCAAGGATGGCATCGATAGTGCGTTCAAGGGAGCTGGACGTTGGCGTAGAGGGGACAAGCAAGCCAGCCAGCTCATTCAGGCGCTGCGGCATCTTCTGTCGCTCCGACATCTGGCTGATGACGGGTAGCACTGTCTGCAGTACCTCAATAGCTGTTGTCCGGAGCTGATAGTCGTCTGCTGATGTCTGTTCCACAATCTTGTCGATGACCGTGATCCGCAAAACGACCTTCGGATCCTTGTAATCCTTTGCGAGGTCCGAGAGCTGAGAGCGACCCGCCAAGGACTTGATGGCCTGCATGTCAGGGGCTTTGACGTGCCCGTTAGACATGTAGATGAGATCCAAGAACGCCATAATGCCGCCGCGATCCCAGTCAGAGGCCGTGAGGGCTTTCTTGAGGTGCCAGAAGGTGGAGGACATGAACGTATCGCGGTTCAGGGACTTGTTGCCGATACCAGCCGTGGCGTTGAGCCGCTTGCACAAGGCCATCGGGTTCATGGTAGCAGGCCGCCCAGCGATGTTCGCAACGTCGATGAAGCCCAACTCGAAGGTCTCCTCGAAGTACTTAGTCCACTCCGGCGGCCAGAACACGACGGCGTATTCAAGAGCAGGTGCGATCTCCTTGCTCTGCTGCCAGGTCTTAGCTCGATCCCTGATCAGGGAGGTGAGCCCATCTGCCATCTCTCTGAGCCTGGGGTCACCCTTGAGCTTGGCGTACGTCGAGCTCATCATAACCAGAAGGTCAACCAAGCCGTCTGGAACGCTTCGAGCCAGGGCAAGTTGATCAAACCCCCACCTGATGAGATCCAAAACCATGCAGCCGTTGTCCTCACTGGGCAGGAGGTCGATGATGTTATGCAAGAATTGCTGAAGGACCATAGGCTGCTGAAACTCCTTAGGATACAGCGAAGCCAGCACCGCGAGAGACCGGAGGTAGCGCCGCTGTTCAATAACGAGATACGAACTGTTGATGGAATGGAACAGCTTGATCAGGGCGGAGAACACCATGCGTCTCTTTGACAAAGTCTCTTGGAATCGCGTACGCAGGAACAAGAGGGCCTGCAGAACAGGCCAAAACGAGTAATGAGGATCGAGTACCGATGGGGGTGACGGCGGCTCGAGGTCATGGGCTGTGAGAGTCACGTAGCACTGCGAAGCTTTCCCGTCGTCATTGAAACCTGCCAGCATTGTGACGATGTCCGAGTTCGAGTGTGTCAGGTCAATCAGCGGGAATAAGCTAGCCATGACAATCTCGGAGTGAGCGCTCAAGTACTCGCTGCAGCTCCTGTTGTCGGGAGACGGAAGCTGCTCTAGCACTTCTGCAGCGTTGGCCTTCTGCGCAGGAGACACATGCCCCATCCTGCCCTGCGCGAAGGAGTACGTAACAGCCATCGCAGCAGCAGCAGGTAAGCAGCGTTCCAGGGCTTGATTTTTCGGTACGTTGGCTGCCTCGCAGAGAGCATCGAAGAAAGCCATGTATTGCTGGGTGGCCAGAATGGTTGAGCCCACCAGGCTGAGACACAGCTGAGCAAACTCCCGCCGGGAGGAGCATCCGGCCAGTGACGGTCCCAGGCTAAGAGGCAGTTGCTTGTTCCTGAGCTGTTGTGTCACGATGGTGTTAGCATGCGACATGTAGAGTGGCTGGAGCGACGGCTGCCCAAGCCGCTGAGCCACCGCTATCAGGCCAGGCTGAAGGTGCGACAAAAAGTCCGGGTTGTAATCGGCGACCTCGTAGAGGTGGAAAATTGTGGCCGTTCTCAGCAAAGCACTCGCAATGCAAGTGTTCAGCTTCCAAATCAGGTTGGTCAGGAAGACGTCCCAATTGAATACAGCCATCACTTGCTTGGGCAACAGCTCAAGATAGGCTTGTGCTTTGCGCTCCGGCGAGAGATCGGGGAGGTAGTGGATAGCAGCCGCTGACGAGGCGGCGCGGAAGCGAACCCGAGCGTCGACGTCTAACGTGGCCTTCAGAATGTAACCCAGAGGCCCCCAGTCGCTTTCGTGATGACCACCCATCTCGATGTCGGCTTCGTCGGTGTCCCCCAACTGCAGCCACGCACTGTATGAAGGGTCGTAGTCGAGGTACTCGTCGATGAAGAGCAGAATATGCAGTCGTGCCTGCCAGGAGTGTAAGCGACCCGTTGACGCGAGGTGTACGATCTCCTTGGCCTGCTCGATAGCCATGTCTGCCAGCCCAAACTTGGGTGCAAGCCAGATTGAGGCTGAACGGGCAAGAAACACCATTGCGAGCCTGATCGTGTCGCCATCGCGGTTAAACGCGTAGGTGCTAAGGCGGTCGTGCAGTTCGTCGAGAATAAGGCTAACTGCAGCACCTGAGAGTCGGAGGGAGCCATCAAGAATAGCGTCGCAGACGACGAAACCGAGCTGAGGGAATCGAGCACCATCTGCCGTCGCCAAGGAGTTGAACAGATCGTTGTCCTTCGTAGGGATGTGATCTGGATGAGCGAGTAGTGGGCCGCGCAGACGGAGCTCCACGAGTGTCCTGGTTAGAGAGGCGATTGTCCTCTGTGCCTCCTTCGCCTCGAAGGACTGGGGCATGGCATCGACCTCAGCATTGATGATAGGGCCGAAATCGTCGTCTTCATTGTATCCCACGACAGTAGATGAGGTTGCCGTGGTGCTTGGTCGGACTTGCTCCAGCGCCGCCTTGCCAACATCAATAAGCCGCATGAGCGTATCAACTGTCTGCAGGTCAGCTACGTCCGAACTTTGTTAACCAGCTCACCTCATCCGTCCTCCACACGATGGACAGCAGCTCGTCATACGGTCCGGGTTTGTGTTCGCCATCTTCAGGAATGTGACTTGCGTACCTCTGTGGAGGCAAAATGTCTCTGCGGATTCCAGACGGGCGATCGGGCTTCAGAAGTATAGGCCATACGCTCGGTCTCGAGGGAAGGCGACTGTAAAGCGGAGCAATTGCACGCCACACAAGGTGCTGAGCTGCGACATTCTCGGATAGCGACCCCATGTGCGGAAGCACAGTGTCGAGCAACTTGACGGCCGACATAATGCACCCAGCCGCATCCGGTCTGAATCCATTCAGCTGCACGGCAGCTTGATAGGTCAGCAGTAGAACGACTGCGTCTAGGCTCTTGCGCAGTCTAATGACGGTCAAAGGCGACGACCGCTGGTCTTTGGGTGACCATTCGTTGATAGTTGTTTGGACAGCAGTCTGCAGGATGTCTGACAGCTTGCGAGGTCGACCTTCGAGAAAGCCCAAGGAGTCGCTATCTTCCCTGGCAGAGGGAGAGGGGGGCGCAAGCTCGATCTCAGCAGCCGGAAGGGGCGGCATTGTGCCGTGAAGGATAAGCTGGCGGAGTTGACTTGTTTGATGCTCGTGAATGAGACGGTTGACGACTGGGCTGTCGACCAGGTGCTCTGCCACTGTCGTATCCGAAATATCAGCTTTCGAGAAACCGCAGATGACACCCAAAAGTCTGAGCACGCCGGCAGAGGTGGCGGAGCCCATGCGATTGCGCACTCGGCTTCCTCCGTCCACCTCGTAGGTCTTGGCGAACCAGTCGACCACCTTGTCTTCCAGATTCGCCGCGTACAGTCCGGCGTCGGCACGGACACTTTCGACGGCAGTCACGAGAAAAGCACAAGCCGAGTCTGTAACGGTTGGAGGTCCTTGGATGTCGACGTTCCTCAGCAGGCTGCCGATGTCCTTCATGCAGCGCGAATTATCGACCTTGCCGGTGCGGATGATCGTATCGACGGCGTGGCAAGCAGTTCGAGATGTCGTCATGAACGAAGTTTTGCGAACAGCGTGCGTCCACACTCTCTCCCATGCTGTCTGCTCTTGTCGTCGCCGAGCCGCCACAGCCGCGGGCGTCATAGGAAGGGCTCTACTGGCGCTCTCCTCCGCCTCCAACACGTTCTCCCCGTACGCGAGGGCGGACAGTCCAACGTAGGCCCAGGACTGGAGCATCGCGTCTTCGTCGTCGAGCAGCTCGAGCAGCTTGAGTCGAAGCGAGTCTCGAGCATCGGGAGCGAGGTCTTTCCAATACTTGTTCAACAGGAAGACGACGATCTGTAGCGCTATCCGACGGGTCACCTCATCGCTTCCCAGCGTGAGGTGCATGATCTTGTCGAGAGTGCTCTCCGTTCTCTGGCGTTTGCGAGCCGAGGCCGAGGGCGTGGAGGGGATGCCATGCTTCTTGTACGTCTGGAAGCAGCAGTCCGCATAAAGCTCCATGGCAGCCCACGACACTGCCTGGGAAGCATCGAACTCGAACCCAGCGGTCAGGCCGGCCAGCTCGAATGGTCCTCGTCGTGGCGGCGGCGCCTGGGTCGAAACGGAGACGAGCTGCAGTGAGTCGAGATCCAACGGCCGAATGCCAGCGCGGCTGCGAGACTCCTTGGCGACGCTTTCGATGAACCTGTCCATGGCGCTTCGCACTGCGCCCTGCTGATCAGAATCCTTGACCGTGTCGTGCGTGATGAAGGGCAGCATCGTCCTCATCGCGATGACGATGTGCTCTCTCAGGCCGAGATTGGTCCGGCTCGTTGCAATCCACTGGTCCACGAGCTGCGGAAAGAGCTTGAGTGACGCTGCTTGGAAGTCCTCCCGAGAGTTCAGTTCCATCTCCCCTAGAACTGTGTTCAGCGTGCGCAGAATCTCCAACGGCACTGGGCCGTTACTGGACTGCTGGTCAATGTACCGCCTGATCTTCTGCAGGATTCCGGAACCAGCGCCGGCATCTGACGGCTGGCCCTGCTCCTGTGCTGGTGGGAGAAGAGGAGCTGCAGGGCTGGCGACAAGAATCGGAATGAGGGTCATCAACTCGTTGGCGATGGAGGCGGAAAGCGGCTGCTCTCTGGCGCGTGTTGGCGCGATCGACGCATCACTGGCCGAACCATCGTCGTTCTCGTCCTCTTCGAGGCTCACGTGTTCTCCGAGCAGTGCAGCCCAACAAATCCTCATAAGAGTGCGCCAGCTTCCTGCGTCGAGATGTTGAAGGTGCGGTGGGTAGGACAGCAGCGTCCGCAGCGCTTTGATGTAGTCTGTCGCAATGCGTTCAAATATGCGCCCATCGTGCACCAACAGAGTTGTCATATGCGTGAACAAGGCCAGAAACGGTCTACGCGACAGCAAATTGACAGATCTCTCCGCTGTCGTGCGCACCAGGTTCGCAGCCTGAATCAGTCGTCGCTCGGCTGTTGTCAGCTGGCATGCTCTCCAGTGATAGTGGCCAGGCATCAGGTGGAGGTCGCAACCAAAGGGGAGGTTGAACGTACCGACTGCCGAGGGCTTGCGGATAACGGCCTTCTTCTCGAGGACGACCGACTGGAACAGACTCTGGAACAGCGCGACCCATCTTGAGCCACCGTCAAGAGCGGCGGTTTCCTGGAAGACGAGCAGGTTTTCTCTGTTGGCGAAGATCTCGCGGAGGGCGTCCTGGCCGGCCCTGCGCTCTGTGATCTTGTCAGACTCGATGTTGCTCAGAGCGGTCTGAAGCCCTGCGACCGTGTTCATGGCGGCGGCATCGGTCGAGCTTCTTGGTTCTGAACTTCTGTCGAGGGCTGTGCTGAGTTTCCGTCGGCGCGTTACTGTCTCGTCGAAAAATGTTATGCAGGTGGCGACAAGCCGGTTGCGCGCTGATGGTCGCGTCAACTCGAAGCTCGGCACCCAGCCAGGCACGGGGGGAAGCCAGGCGCGTGATAACGATCGCAGGCCGTTTTTGGTCCCGTCGCCGCCGCCAGGCGCCAGGTGCCCTGGCCACCACCACCCTGCTCGTCATGGCCCGCCGCTCGTCCGCGAACCGCCCAACCATCCACACCGACAACATGCCGCATCAAGTAGACGAAGAAGACCTCGCCGAGGTCTGGGTGCTTGTCAATGAGCTCACAGGTGAGGCGGCAGTGATCGACAGCTATCGGTCCCTGTAGACTTCAACTGACAGCGGCAGAGCAACTAGCGAACAACCGCGCCCTCGTGCAGCAGCTCAAGGGGCGCACTGAGAATGTCAAGGGACAGGCGGTGCATGTTGGCGCTGGATTCCCTCTGCGCCGGTTCAATCTCGACATCAGTGATGGTGAGCTCCCCCGACGCGGTTGCAGAGCTAACGATACAGAGGAGTTCCAGACCGAGCTCGAGGCCTTCGCGTCGCATTTGGTCCTGGAGAACCAGACACTGCAACACGAGAACAAGCAGCTGAACACGCTGCTGAAGGAGTACGAGCAGACGCTGGAGACAGTGATGGGAAAGTTCCGCGGTGTCGCTGTGAGTAACCAAGCCGGCACTGTCGTCTGACGTCCAGCACGCGAGCCAACACCACGATCTCGCGCTGCACAGCTACTACTCGCAGCTGCTGCAAAGCCTGCAGACTGCCCACTCGACGGCGCAACTGCACGACGACACCTCTCTGTCTTTGCTCCTCACCCGCCTCTCGACTCTCCTCCGCTCCGCCCTCCGCACATCAAACGGCGAGGAGGTCGACACGGACCTTCTCGACAGCCTGACGCTGGAGGAGCCGCGCGCGAGCGGTCCCGCCTCCACGAGCCCGGCAGTTTCCGTCTCACCACAGAGCTCACCAACACGGTCACCTGAGCGCGGATCCGGGTCTGCGGGCGCGACGAGCGGAGCGACGGGATCCGGAGGAGCAACAGCCAGCGGGTCGAGCGGCGGTCGCCGGCGCCGGGGCGAGTTTGGCTTTGTCCCCGGTTCCTCAGGTGGCTACTTCGGGACCGAGGGGCAGGGAGACTGGGCGCTTGAGCGCGAGATGGAGATCCAGCGCCTGGAGGAGGAGAACCGGGCTCTGCGGGAGATGCTCGGGATTGCGCACGAAGCGCCGCCGACACCGCCGCCGCAGCAGCACTCGCCGATCATCGGGGAGGACCGGCGGCTGTCTGCGCTGACGATCGACGAGCTCGAGGCCGACGCCGAGAAGGAGGAGGCTGAGAAGGAGCGTCTCGGAGACGCGCCCGAGGAGGAGAAGCAGGAGGTCGACGAGAGCGTACTCGGCATCCGCGCGCAGGCCGACCAGGCCCAGCCACCCGAGAACGTGTTCGACGAAACTGAGGGCGAGATCGCTTAGGGAGCGGCGGTGAAATGGACCGGCAGCGCGAGCGGACGCGAGCTCCCGCAGGGGGTGCAGTCGGCGGCGATAAGACGCAGCGGTGAGGCGCCCCCGGTCGCTGGACAGGGCCCCGTTGGGCCCGCGAATACTGCACCCCGGATCCCCGAGTGGAGCAAGCGCCGCGGGCCGGCGAGGCCGCTGCACTCAGCGCGGCGCGGAGTAATGCAATGGTGAAGCATCTCACGCACCCGGCCCAAACGTAGAGTGGCAAGAAGTCCATGTATGTATACAACTAGTATCCTGACTGATCACGCTGCTCTGCAGCCCTGCATGACGTTGTGCGGCGAGTCCCCGGGGCAGAGGGGATAGGCACCAGCAAGCGGCGCGCTGGGTTCGCGCGAGGCATGGGTGCTCCGCCGGCTTAGCAGCAGCAAAGTTCCGCCGAGCAGACAGCGGCAAAGTGGTGAACGCCGGGGTTCTCCCGCAGCCAGGCGAGCCGGATCCGCTGTCGCTGCTCGGCGACCTCGATGGGCGCGCCCCCTTGCGGCTGCCGGGCGTGGGGGTCGTCGTAACATATCACCGTCCAGCCTAACAAGACGAGGAGGTCTTCGCAGGACCTTGCCAAATGGACGCCGTAACTGGAGCAGAGCGTTGGCGTCAGTGTCTAGAAACACAGTACGCAGAAGAACAGCACACAGCTCGAGCTCAGCTCACTTATCAATCATATCCTGCCGCGTTTCCGGATTCAGGACCTTGTAGATGGTGGTCCCGAGGGTCGACAACGGGACGCACTGGACGAAGATGAATATAGGCCAGGAGCCTGGAATCAGCTAATGCCCCGCGTTCCGTTCCAGCACGGCATTCTCCACGTTACTAACTGTTTGAACGCAACTTGCTCCACAGCCATGAGAGCTTGGGCTTGATTGAAAAAGCTCTGACGTTCATGATGCGTTGGCTTGAGGTGAAGAATGGTGAACAACGTTTGGGACAAGTTGCCAGCAGTTTGTACGTGTAATCAACGTCAACGTTCTTCTCGAATCTTAGTCAGGTCCTAGTTTTCATGCGATCATGCGTGTTCACTATGACTATCAAGTACGAGTACGAGTGCCGTGCAGCCCAAGTGTGTTCTAGAATCGGATGAGTCGCATGAGTCGGAGGGTGGGAACACTACTGATGGTGGGAAGCGGTACTCTCAAGGGCGCACCCTCGTGCTGCGATTCTCTCGACCTAACAGCCACTCTGCCCATGAGGCACATGGGCCCTGTGGCGTCTGCGGGTCTGCGCGTCTGCGAACCCATCAGCAAACTGCACCGGCTGCGCCAATGCGCACTTTACGTCTCTGCATGTTTCGCTGAGCTGCGGACAGATGCCACGGAAATCCCGCACAACTCGCAGGACACTAACAGTGCTATACTGCTCAAGTCAAACTTCCCGCAGAGCCGTAGACCTCAGACCTCGTCTGGTTACTGAGACCCCTAGCGTCGTAGCACCCGTCTTAGCTCCGCTGCCTCGCTGCGCCGCACACTGCTGCGACCCGGCCAGCCTGTAGACACATTGGCAGCGACTCGAGTCGATACATGCAAACGTCATGACTCACATATATAAACAAGCGATTTCGCGTCCGTACTTTCACTCTATCCCCAACAGCAACACCATGGCTTCGTCGTTCAGAACCATTTCTTCCGGGTCCTCGACATCCTCGGCCTCCGCGCACTCGTCCTCGTCTTTCACTACCGCCCGATCCCATCACACTCTATCCCGCGCCGCAAGCGCGAATTCGACCGACAGCGTCCCTGTAGCTTAGTACGCATTCATACGCCATCCTAGTAAGTTCCTCTCCAGAGATCTGTCCTGACAAACAAGAGCCCGTACTTGCCTACTTGGCCAGCGTATCGTTTCTTATCTCTTCTCTCGTTCACATGCCCACGACCCTCGACAACGCCACGGTCAGCGCCACAATCCACTTCCTCATCCTCGCCGCGGCCGTTCCATACTGTTACCGGTATGCGTACCAGTTACACGTCGAGTGCGGTGGCGCGCCGGGCCACACAGAGGCGGCCGCCGCATGGGACCTTCCCACCGCCAAGTTGGTCCTTGACTACCTTAACTCTTTCCGTACTTTGGGTTCTTCATGACATGTAGAATGATCAGTTTTGCAACTGCTGCACGTGCTTTGAAAGAGCCCCGGAGCCCACACAGAGCTTCAAAATTGACTGAGCCCAGTTGCGGCTGCGTCTCCAGCACAGATGGGCACAAAGTCAGTGTGGTGCGACCGTGGGGCCCGAGTCCGCTGTAAGCGGTTGTTTGGTTCCAGGCACGGAGCCCTAACGCCATCAGCGTCAGCCGTGCGCACAATGTGGCCAGAGAATTGCAGAGAATGCATTGGAGACTCAGCGCGCGCACGCCATCACACACCGCGTCCAAGAACAGCACTCTGCTGCACTGCCTATCGCGACTCGTGAGTTCTGGAACCACCCGTGCGTCTGCATCGGCGCCCTCGGGAATCTGCTGGGTGTGAATGCCATTACGGCTTGTTTCCGGGTGGAAGCGCCTGAGTGAGCGCGTCCAGCGTGCCAGCGCAGTCATCAGCTGTACGTGCTGCACACTATGCATAGTTATTTGACTGGCTTAGAAGGAGATGCAGGGTGTCGTGGCCGCGGGGAGCGAGTCGGTCGCGGCGCTGCATGCGGCGTGCAGGGCGGTAAGGCGTGCGAGAGCATGCACTGGGTGGGCACGCGGAAGTACATGGTGGCGAGGAGACAGAGAGTGAGATATGAGATATGCGGATTAATGAGGCAATTAGATGCAGGTAATGAATACAGTACACGGGGGGAATGTACACAGCTGAGCATCGCAGAGCTCAGATTACAACGGTGGTTGGATGGGGTGGGATGACAGGGAACCGTGGACAGCTGACGGGCAAAGGCGGGTTGGAGAGGCAGGGTTGACGACGTTTACACGCGAATCACAGGTGCGACCTGTATTGCCTGGAGAGACCCCTGACGCCTCGAGCTTGTTCCCAGAGGACCGCGCGCCTGGCGCGAGAGCTGGGCCGTCTCCGACGCTGCTAGCATCAGGTCGTAGTAGACGAGCTGCGCCGGAGCGATGCGGGCCTTGAGGTACACGCGGGCGGTGACATGTGAGATGCACGTGCGGTCGTTCTCGAAGTCCTTGAGGGTGGCAAGCGTCACGTCAGGGTCCTTATCCTCGTCCGCCGACGACTCCGACTCGTCAGGGATGAGCACAGACTCAGGACGTGCAGCGGACATGAAGGAGGCAGCACCGGGGCTCTGGGGAAGTCCGGGGCTGATCGGCGTGTCAAGCAGGCTGGAGCCGGGAGCGGGGAGGGCGGAGGGATCGATGAAGAGTAGGCTGGACCGTTTGCTGCGCCAGACGTTGAGCAGCATCTCACCAGTGGTCGGCGAGACTGGTGGAACTCCGTCATCCTCGTCGTCGACGGTCGTAGCAACTGACGGTCGCCTGGAGTCGAACGCGGACTCACTTGCGGTTGCGAATGAGGGGCGGCGGGAGGACGTGTCTGTTGCAATGGAGGGGCGACGCGAGTCGCTGAACACGGAGAAGCGAGATCCGTCGTCGGTGAACACAGACTCGCGGCGGCAGTGGATGGCGGAGCAGATCTCGGCGTCGAGGGCAGACTCCTCTGAGCCTGCCTCGGCGGACTCGTAGCCGTCGTCGGACGACCAGTCGACGGGGAGTGGTGAACCGAGCTGCGAGGGCGCATCGTAAAAGGTGTCGTCGTCCGAAAACAGGTCAGCGCTCAGCTTGCAGTCGGCGGGAAGGTGGCCCGAAGGGGATTGCTCGTTGGAAGGCTGGCCGCCAGCAGAGGGAGCCGAGTCCGAGCTCGACGTTCGTAAGCCGGAGCCGTTCGCCATGGAGGAGTCCATGTGCGCCATGTCCGACGACATGCCGGATGAGGCTGACTCCGCCGACGCCGATGACTTGTCGGACGACAGGTCGAGGCCGGAATCCTCCTCCGCACCCTTCTCCTCCGCAACGACACTGAGAGAGCAGCCGTATACATAGCGCTTGGAACCATTCAGTAGCCACGAATGCTGGGCATCCCCAGAAGGGCCGCCGGCGATGTGAGGCATGGGCCGTACAGGCCAGTGGTCCCTCTCGTGGTCTTGGATGCCATGAACGCTGCGGCGAGTGAAAGGTCGCAGTTGGGTGCTGAGGTTCGGTGCATCTGCGTATTGCGCAGGGAACGGGTCCTCGACGTGATCGGGCGGGACGGGTAAGTTGCGTGTCGATGGACGTGGTTCAGCGAAGGGGATGTCTGCGTCGAGTGTGTACACGGGCATGCCCTGGTCATCGACCCAGACCGGAGGCCAGCTCATGGCGCTCCAGCTATTCTGAGGCCCGAACGGGCGGACGTCGGTACTAAACCTCACCCAGTCGAGCCAAATGTCAAGCGTAATCAGGAACTGACCGTGCTCGTGGCCGCGGCGATTCTGGGAGACGCGGTCTCTTTCAAACTGGCGGAAGAGGGCGTAGTATCCCAGACAAGGGTCGGGCGCGGTCCTGGAACTCTCGGGGTGTCCTTGTCCGTGAGGGGTGCTCGAGGAGTCGAGGTAAGCCCCGTATGGACGTGTGCCGAATGAGCGCGAGGAGAGTGGGTCAGGCGCGGCGGGGGCAGTCCACGATCCAGAAAGAGGCGAATCGTCAGAGTAGCTCGTCCAGAAGGTTGCGCAGCGGTCGTGGTCGCTGGCGGATGCGTCGTAGTCGGAGGCGAGAGGCGACGGCGGTCGTTCAGTGGGAGAGAACTTGTCGTCGTCAGAGTAGAGGGGGTCAAGGGAGGACGACGGTTGCTTTTGAGTGTGATGGGGCCGACGGTGGCTGAAGGTAGAGAAGAGAACGGAGAAGAGATCTGGAGGTGCCGGTCAGCAGCTGCACGTCGGTGCCGGAGGGTGTCGCTAGATGTGATGGATCAAGACGCATGAACGCAGCACGAAGGAACCAGAGTAGCACATATACCGCACTTGCCGGACAGCGCGGATCCATGAGTGATGGACTGTGGACCAAGCAAGCTACGCGCTACGCAGAGGCGAAGGCAGGTATAGCAGGCATGTCGGTGTTGACAGCAAAAACCTAGCGGCTAGTGCCGGAATAGACCGCGATCGATCCTGCTTTCCTGCGATCGCACCGGTCACTGCCATCTCGCCGTAGCCGTCGCGCTGCAGGCTGCAGGCCTCTCTCGCTACCGGCACACCTCATATCGGGCAACAAGATGGCGTCGTGCCTGTTGCGGCCCCGCGCCACGCCCGTCCTGCGCACCCTGGACGCTGTGTCCGCCGTCATCGACCGACTGCTCGCTCTGGGTCGCTGTCTCCTTGGGGCATGTGTAGAATGTAGGTCATGACGGAGAGGCCTTTGTGCCCTGCCAGCCCTGCCTTGGGCGCCCGAGCGCCCGCTAAACGGGCACTTAGGGTGGACTCCGTTTCACCTGCCGAAAGCGACATGCCCAGCGAACTCGCGGGGGCGGCATTCCTGATCTAATCGATTGATAACCGAGCTAAACCGCGCACGCACCCTCCGCGTCCCCGCACCCGCACGGCGCATGCAGCGCAGTGCGCAGGATTGCTTTCGCAATGTCACCGTCATCAGGTTCACCGGCTCGCCGATGCCCCGGTGCACGGTGCACAATGCACTGCCCAGCACCTACGGCATCTCCTCGCCTGGCAAGGACCCTGACCCAAAGAAGATAGGAACGTGACTCACCCTTCAACATCTTTCTCCTCTCTGACTTGGGCGGTGACGGCTCGACGAAACTTTTCGTGTTCGAGGGGTGATTGTGTTGTCGAGGAGGTTCGTACAATGATCAGCTCAATGAGAGTGGTGCACTGAGGAGCGGGCGCGACCGCGCCCTTTTATCTGCCCCGAGGCGCACCGCGAGGTCGCAAGGTCGAGGCTGGGCACACTCGACAGTGCACGGCATAGAATGTGCCGCAGGGTGTGCGAGGTCTTCATGGGGTTCGCACACAGGGGTTACTGTGGTCGTAGTCAGCAAAGAGGAGCACGTCGCGATCAAGGTACGCCGTGGCACCGCCCGTAACGTCTGATGGGCGGCGAGGCGTGCGCAGATGACAGGCCAAGAACGGATATTGCGGCCCTCTATTGTGCCACGGGCTTGTACGAGATACACAAGTGTTGCTTGTAGTCGTAGCTACACGTACACTGTCCGTGCCCTTATATGACGCCAGACAGCGCACATTGTTCTGCAGCCCGCAGCCCTGGCATATTGTTGCTGATGAGCCACTCCTTCGCCACGCATTCCCCTCAATCCACAAGGCGACAGCTCATCGCTGACTCACACTTTGAAAGATGCCCGGGGTTTCCCGCCGCACGACGAGCTACCCGTGGACACCGCAAAAGACACCGGTTGAGGGCGCGGTTCTCTTGCGGTGCCGTAGGCGGATCGGAGTGATGTCAACGCCTGCGTGACTCTGCTGCCTGTGCGATAATGAAGCCTGTGCGCTCGAGTCCGAGACAATGTGCACAAGCGCGAACTACCATGTGCGTGTGCCCTTGAAGATGTGACGAGACCGTGCGGAGGACTTCGATCGCAAGAGCTGTGCGACGACTCGGCTTGCGGTCCGGGCTTTCAGAATGCGAGCAAGTGCACGACGCTGGTCACGCGCACAGACGCGCCGTGCGCGATCGCATCGTTCTGCTAACGCCAGTGAGGGCGTCGTCAACGAGCAGAGATGCTCTCGGGCAACAACGACGTCGCTCGCAGCTTGTGCTGCCGGAGAAAAGTTGGGGAATCGGTGGGGGCCAATGGTAAGCCGATGCCCAGGCCGCTCGACGTTGGGCAACGTTGCATGACCAGGCGTATCCGGGGCAGGCGAGCAGTCAGGTCACAGAACTTGCTCCCTCCCGCCCGTCTTGCAGTTGTTCAGTAGGTGTTTGACATAATCGGTTTCCACCAAGTTATATCAGCCGAGAGGTGGAAGCGTCCGTTGGTTGGATATTTGCTAATGCATACAGGTCCTTCGTGTCGGGTTGCCGATTTGCTGGTCATTCTCGGCCTAGCATCCAGGCATACCTCCTGGAAGCAGCGTCCTCATCACATATTCTGGAGGTCAGCTCCAAAGCGACTCGCCAGCTTACAATTTCTTCCGATTGCCCTCGCCGTGTGGCAAAGCTCCTCTCTCCTTGTCTGCTCGCCCGCGTTTAAGGCTAGGTGCTCCAGATCTTGATCGTTCCGTCTGCCATCAGCTTCCGCCATGTGCCAACACTTACCAAGCGACGCGGTGACCATTTCCCTGCCGTTCGGGTTGCAGAGCACGCTCGAGATCGCTTTCCGGTGCGGTGATTGCGGAAACCCGCCTAGCGGCTTGGCGTCGAGCACGTTCCATGCCCAGAGCTTCCCATCTTCCCCGCCCGCCAGCACTGCCGACTCCCCACGGTTGAACGCCGGCCGGCTCCTCCCTTGTCCGGCTGCGTGGCCTGAGAATGTCTGCAGCACCTGTATGTCAGCTGCGACCTCAATGAGCTAGCTCACGCTTCCGTTGGACCGGTCGAAGAGGCGCAGCTTGCCGTCCTGCGAGGCGACGAGCAGGGTGTCTTTCGGCGAGGACGGTGATGGGACCACGGCGGTCACGGGTGCTGTATGTCAGCTAGTCATCTGTACGCCGCATAGCTGTAGTAACTTACAGCCTACCAGGTCTTCTGTCATCTGGCCCATGCGGATGTCGTATGCGCGGACGTGCCCGTCCATGCTGCCCGCGATGATCTGCACCGAGTCCGGCGGGATGGTCAGCGACGTGATGCTGGACGTTGAGTCCTTGAGCGTCTGGAGCGGATCTCGCGTCGAGGCGCGCATGTCCCACAGCATGATCTTCGCATCAAAGCCGCCTGCGTGTCAGCTACGGTTTACGCATGGCTAGTAGGACGTACCGCTTGCCAACAGGCTAGCGTCATTGCTGAACGCGACCGCGTGCAGCTTGCCAAAGTGCCCTTGCAGTCTCCGGATCGCCTGCCCCGAGGCCACGTCCCACAGGAAGACGGCACGATCTCCGCCGCAGGAGGCAAACTTGGCGTTGTCGGAGGCACTGATGTCAGCTTGGTGAAGCGAACGGCCAGTTCCGGGGAAGGCAGTACCAGACGATAGTCCGGATGATCGATTGATGCTAGCAGCAGGTGCTTCTCGTTCTACTCACACATCCAAGGCTAGGATCTCATGCGCTTGTCCCCGGTACACCTTGACCTCCTTGCCAGTTGCTGGGTTCCATAGCCGGATCGTGCGGTCGCTGCTGCCCGAGAGGAGGTACTTCGATCCGTGGTTGTAGGCTATAACGTTGACGGCCGCTTCATGAGAAAGTCTGCTGTTAGCTAAGAAGAAACAAGCAGAGAGCTCACGTATGCACCACCTTTGATGGGACGGTCGGTGTTGTCGTTGGCATGGTGAATCGGGCGGAACAGCAACAACAGCAGCTGCTGCTGATCGCCTGGCGGCCTGAACTTTCAGCGATCGACCTCCACCACCCATATCGTCATGGTGCGTGCGGGAGCAAACAGCCCGTTGGTGGCACCGGGTGCCAACAAGGTCCTTCTCAGCACAAGAGAAGCAGCTTATCAGTCAATCTTCGCACCCTGATGGCCTCCCCTGTCCCTCTGGTGGCTTGCGCATGATCTGCTCTATAGTTGATACATAGTACAGCTCGACTGACAACACTACCGACGCCGACTACACTGGCAGAACGTTTCCGGCGCCACGGAGAAGCATCTGCGAACCCATGCGAAGCGTCACGACACCTCCAGGGAGGTAAGCAGCGAGATATGTCAGGAGCGCGGCGACCTGGACAAGGGCAGCAACAAGAGTGCCGATCGTCGAGCGCACGCCGACAGCGAAGAAGAGCGTCAGGCCCAGAGAGCCAAAGTACGCTATCGAGAACGGCAGGCGCTCCTTCGAGATGATGTGCTGCAGGTCTGGTGTCAGTCATCGGCAGCTGCTCTAACTTACGGGCCATGGGGCCGTGGAGGATCGCGAAGCCGAGCATGAACAGGCACGAGCCAAGCGTGAACGCAAGCGCGAACTTTCGCGGCTTGATCGCAACTGATAGTCAGCTGGAAATGCCTTACTGATAGCTCACGCATAGGCAAGAACAGGAAGGCGATACCGAAGCATGCCATACCGCCGATGCAGCATGCGATAAATCCGAGGAAGCTGAGTGTCAGTTATCAGTGCAAAGATTGCGCAACTAACCGCTCCCATCGCTGTGTTGTTAGCTTTTGCCACGCGGTAGTCAAGCTGCACTCACTGAAAGGGCAAAGTAGGCCTCCTCTTCTCGGCTGGCTCCTTCGTTCCGGAGAGGGATGTAGCCGCTCACGCTGTTCCAGCTGCGGCTAAAGACGTTGCCCTGCCCTGCTGATGCAGGGGCCGACGCCGCCGAGTCGTCCTGGACCGAGTTGGCCCATCGAAAGCCGGAGAGCTGGGAGCGGAAGGAACTCGCCGCGTTGTTGGACATGTTGACGCCAATGTGGAGGACGACAGAGTAGCCGGACGATGTCGATGCGTCTTGAGGGTCAAGCGTACGTGAGCGTCATAGCTCGGCGGCATGCGAGGATGGATCCTAGACGTTCGAACCTCGGTGACGTGTATTTCCGGGGTTGCCTTTCAGGCACTGAACCCAACGGTATCAAATCATCACCGCACGCTGCTCGCTCGTCTTGCCGCTGGGCCGACGCCGAGCACTGGTCGATAACATTGTCGTCCTCCTTCCTCATCCACAACACATCGATCAGCATCAACCATGTCGAAATACTCGGCGGCGTCCGCGTCGCAGATTCCCACGATCATTCCGCCCCAGGCGGCCGAGTCGAAGCGCGACAGGAAGCGAAGGGAGACCGTCAATAAGATTGAGATGCTTCACAATGGGAGCTGGAACAACCGCGACGAGTGAGTGCGCCAATCCCATCCAAGCTTCGGAATAGGTTGAGTGTTCTCCCTCGGATTATGGGAGCTCGTCAACAGCGTTGCGGCAGCTGCTGGTGTCTCTGATGGTGAAGGCCGGTTGACGCTGACCGTCACAGAAAGTTCTCCCAGCAGTACAAGGAGTACCACAACGAGAACAAGGCCGTCAACACGCAACCTCCGACATCAAACAAATACATGCTCCGCCTCTACCCAAAGACTGTCGAGCGTGATGCTTTCCTGCAGGCGGCTCAGACGCACTACGAGTACAAGTGAGTGACCGCTATGGCAGGCACCCTGAGCCTCCACTCCACGGCGCCGCCCATTACGCTGACACGGGACCAGAGTCAGCCAAGCCCAAAAGATGTACGAGAGCGAACGCGACAACATTGAAGGAATGTACTGGGAGGCACGCGATCAGATTCGCCAGCGCTTGCTGGGAGCCATTGAGGAGCGTCGCCGCAAGCTGCGCGAGGAGAAGGAGGGAGGCGACGTCGTGACTGGTATGCTAAGTTCGCCTCGGATGCAAGCTGACAACAGAAACCCTCTTAGAGACGACATCACGCCCTCGTAACCAGAGGCGAACTTTCCGGTCTCGTGTTGAGCCGCGATCCTCGTCGCGCAGTGCGACTCCCAACCACCACAACCTGCAGAGCGGCGCCGAGTCTGGGTCTGCCAGCCCCAAGGACGGCGGCAAGTCGAACGATCTCCTTCTCCACAACATGCTCGCGCCTGCCCTCGCGGTCATCAACACGGACGACATCCTGTACACGGATTCGTCGTCGCTGATTGTCAAGGCCCTGCCGAATGGGTACAACGTTCAGAGCGGGAAACGTGGACCACGTGGCAAGGCTGCCGAGCTCGAGAAGGAGGGACCAGCTCCCGGCACGAGTGCGGCGCTTGCGATTGCCAGTGGACAGGCGCCGGCCCCGACCACGAACGGCAAGCGCGGCGCCGGTGCGCAGTCTGGATGGGTGCTGGGAAAGGCGCTGAACGACATGAAGAGGATGGAGGAAGCGACTTTGCTCGAGCGGGATAGCGACTGGGCGCGCATCCAAGGCTCGCAGCACGGGCGCGGCCGTAGGGGGCGAGGCGATTAGAGGCAGTAGAAGCAGGACAGACGGCGGAGGGGGCCGAGGCCGTCATGGGCGGCATGGGCGAACACGATGGGGAACTGGGGCAGACGACGGGCCAATGAGGGACGGGCGCCGGCAGAGCCGAAGTGCCGATCGTGGTTGGTGCGTCCCACCGAGCGCGGGTGGTTAGTCACCTTGGCCCGTTTCAACCTCTCAAACCCCTAAATGTCCTTGGAACCCCGGACGGCCAGGCTCAAGAAGCTTCGGCTATCCGGGGCGTTCACACGAGAGCAGCGCGATAGACAGCGCGAGCCTGTTCGCAACAGGTCCGTTTTAGTAATCCCCACACTTGTTGTTATTTTTTACCCTCTCCCGCGGCGACGTATGGTCGACCCGGGGCCCTGACCGACAGTAGTGTATGAACGAAACGATGTATGCCAGGTGCAATCCGTGAGGCGAGTGAGCGCCATGAGGCGCGATCAGGCGGAGGGCAGGGTGCGCAGCTGCGAAGCCTGACAGTTGTCGCAAGCAAAGCTAGCAGAGCATGTGCGCAGCCTGCAGCGAAGGCAAAAAGCTAAAGGACCTGAAGCGAGGTAGCAAAGGCGCGAAGGCGACGAGGCGACGAGCCACGAGCCGGATGAGGTCAGGCATCAGCAGCCAGGTAGGCAGCCGCAGCCGGCCGGAGCGATCAAGAAGACGTAATTGTTCCTGTGCATCGTGTGCCCTGTTTTAGTTGCACAGATAAAGATTGCCCGGGTGCTAGTGCGCGGATGCCCATTTGGGCGTTTTCGGGCCATCATGCACGACCACGACGATGCACGGCACATTATGTTCATGTTCGGCAGGTTCCTCTCTGGTGCTTGAACGGCTACAGGGGGGGGGGGGGTGCACGACGCAGGACGTGGCTGGCGCGAGCAAAGGATGCAGGCGCGGCGGCTGCTGCGCCCTGCGAGCGACGACGCTGGCGTGCTGGCTCGCTGGGACGCTGGCGGCAGAGAGCGAGGACAAGAAGCGCGGTCGTCAGCATCGAACCAAGCTGGCACCTGGAAAAACCCCAGCAGATAGATACGGCCCCAGGTGATTGGCCCTGTTTGGCCGGAGCAACCGTCGGCGCAGTTCGGGACAAGGGAGGCAGGGGGGCAGGGGAGCAGGGCGTGCAGGGAGGGAGAAGAGCGGGCAGCCAGCCGGCCAGCCAGGCTGGCAGCGAGCCAGGCAGCGGCGCAGCGCCCAGCCGCGCCAGGCCCAGGCAGCAGGAGCAGGCGTGCAGGCCGACAGAAGCAGCGGTACGGCTACGGCGGTGGGAACTGGGAGACTCGGCAGGACGCAGGTACGCAGGATGCAGGTCGCAGGCGCCGGTCGCTCCAGGTCGCTCCAGGGCGGGCGCCAGCGCCAGGCACGCGTAGGGACGAGATATCGAGATTTCTCCAATGATGGGGTTTGCGATGGAGATACCGATTGTATGGGGTGCCGCTCGTGGCCCAGTCTATCCGGCACCCCCACTTAGCCCCTCTCACCGTAGCCTCTGCCGTCCACCGTGTGTACTTGTGGGGCATGTGCTCGTCTACCCCTGCGCTCGGCGCGGTCATTTCCTCCGTCCCCCAGTGCTAACCACCACCGGAGCCTCACCCGCGACCCTCCTGCTCGCCATGTCATAACCTTTACCCAACACCACAACCCTCTTCCTTCATCTCCTCTTCTCTTTCTACAAAGGGTCTACCCGCCTCCGACTCGCCCCTCCCCTCCTCTCTCACCCTCTTTATCCCTCTGTGCACTGTCCATCCCCTCCGAGAGCACACAGGCCGACCCCGCCAGCCTCTCCCTCCCTCCCCCTTCCTCAACGCCGCATCGCACCTCCACCCCTGTCCCAGCAAGCTCCCACAAGGATCCCGCTGCCAGGCTAAGAGGTTCGACTCCATCTCTAGAACCCCCCGCACCCGTCTAGAGCAGTAGCTCCCCCTCCACCATGGCTACCAACGGCTCAGCAGCCGCCCCGGCCGGCGGTCAGTACGACCACTCTCGCGTCGCCCAATTTATCGGTGAGTCACCGACGAACGGCCTGCCCACGTCCCAACTTTTTGTGCGGGGCGTCTCGGCATCAGCAGGACCGTTCTCGACCCCCTCCGCAAGGCATTGAGCTGACGTTGCGCTTTCGCATGCATTTCCGGGCCCCATTTCGCTTATGCTTCGGGTAACCTCACTTTTCTGGCTCCACCTCCACTCAACCTCCACCAGGCGCCGAGTCCCTCGAGGCCGCCCCCCCCAGCCGCGTCCGCGACTTTGTCCGGAACCAGGGCGGTCACACTGCCATCACCAAGGTACGGAGCGCCCACGGGAGCAACGGCGGAGCTTCAGCTGACTTTTCCAGGTCCTCATCGCCAACAATGGTATCGGTGCCGTCAAGGAGATCCGATCCGTCCGCAAGTGGTCCTACGAGACCTTTGGCGACGAGCGCATGATCGAGTTCACGGTCATGGCTACGCCCGAGGATCTTGCGATCAACGCCGAGTACATCCGTATGGCCGACGCCTTCGTTGAGGTCCCCGGCGGATCCAACAACAACAACTACGCCAACGTCGACCTCATTGTCGATGTCGCCGAGCGCGCCGGCGTCCACGCCGTCTGGGCTGGATGGGGCCACGCCTCTGAGAACCCCCGTCTCCCCGAGTCGCTCGCCAAGTCCAAGATCGTCTTCATCGGTCCCCCGGGCTCCGCCATGCGCTCGCTCGGTGACAAGATCTCCTCGACCATCGTCGCCCAGTCGGCTGACGTCCCCTGCATGTCCTGGTCAGGAACTGGCATCAAGGACACGGTCCTCTCCCCCCAGGGCTTCGTGACCGTCCCCGACAAGGCTTACGAGGACGCCTGCGTCCACTCCTGGGAGGAGGGTCTCGACCGCGCCAACAAGATTGGCTTCCCCGTCATGATCAAGGCCTCCGAGGGAGGCGGTGGTAAGGGTATCCGTATGGTCGATGACGCCGAGAAGTTCAAGAACGCCTTCCAGGCCGTCGTCAGCGAGGTCCCTGGATCGCCCATCTTCATCATGAAGCTCGCCGGCTCCGCCCGCCACCTCGAGGTCCAGCTCATTGCCGACCAGTACGGCAACGCCATCTCCCTCTTCGGCCGTGACTGCTCCGTCCAGCGTCGTCACCAGAAGATCATCGAGGAGGCCCCCGTCACCATCGCTCCCCAGGACACCTTCGAGCACATGGAGAAGGCCGCCGTCCGTCTCGCCCGCCTCGTCGGCTACGTCTCGGCCGGTACCGTCGAGTACCTCTACTCGCACGACGACGACTCGTTCTTCTTCCTCGAGCTCAACCCCCGTCTCCAGGTCGAGCACCCCACCACCGAGATGGTCTCTGGATGCAACATCCCCGCCATCCAGCTCATGATCGCCATGGGTATCCCCCTGCACCGCATCCGCGACATCCGTACGCTGTACGGCATGGACCCCCACGGCGCCACCGAGATCGACTTCTACGGTGACAAGCCTGCCTCGGCGACGACGCAGCGCAAGCCGCGCCCCAAGGGTCACGTTATCGCGTGCCGTATCACGGGTGAAAATCCGGATGCTGGTTTCAAGCCCTCGTCAGGTGCCCTTACGGAACTTAATTTCCGCTCCAACTCAAATGTCTGGGGTTATTTCTCGGTGTCTTCGGCCGGCGGTCTCCACGAATTCGCCGACTCGCAGTTCGGTCATATCTTCGCTTACGGAATGGAGCGTAGCGAGGCCCGCAAGTCGATGGTCGTCGCCCTCAAGGAGCTCAGCATCCGCGGAGAGTTCCGCACCACCGTCGAGTACCTCATCAAGCTCCTCGAGAAGCCCGAGTTTGAGAACAACAAGTTTACCACCCAGTGGCTCGACGGCCTCATCGCCGAGGGCATGACCTCGGAGCGCCCCGACACCACCCTGTCGGTCATCTGCGGCGCCGTCGTCAAGGCGCACATCGCCTATGAAGCGTGTCTCGCCAAGTACAAGTCTGTCCTCGACCGCGGCCAGATCCCCACCAAGGACACCCTGCAGACCTTCTTCAAGACCGAGTTCATCTACGACAACGTTCGTTACTCGTTCGCCATGGCCAAGTCTGCCCCCCTGCAGTTCACCCTCTACCTCAACGGTGGACGCATCTTTGTCGGCGCCCGTCCCCTCTCGGACGGCGGTCTGCTGATCTCTCTCGGCGGCTCCTCGCACACCGTCTACTGGCGTGAGGAGGTCGGCGCTATGGTTCTTTCCGTCGACGCCAAGACCACCATGATCGAGGACGAGCGTGACCCCACCCAGCTCCGCTCCCCCTCTCCTGGTAAGCTCGTCCGCTACCTCATCGAGTCTGGCGACCACGTCGACGCCGGCGAGGCCTACGCCGAGATCGAGGTCATGAAGATGATTATGCCCGTCACTGCCTCTGAGAGCGGTATCGCCCAGTTCATGAAGCAGCCCGGCCAGCACCTCGCCCAGGGCGAGCTCATGGGTATCCTCACCCTTGACGACCCCACCAAGGTCAAGTTCGCCAAGCCCTTCGAGGGCCTGCTCCCCACCTACGAGCTCAAGAACGGTCGCTACGGCACCAAGCCCCACCAGCGCCTCCGCGAGAACCTCGAGGTTCTCTACGACAACCTCGGCGGCTACGACAACTCGGCCCAGGTCCTCACCTCGCTTGCCGCTGTCCAGAAGGAGCTCCGCAACCCCGAGCTTCCTTACTCGAACGCCCACGACGTTCTCTCCGCGCTCTCTGGCCGTATCCCCTCGAAGCTCGAGGACGCCGTCCGTCACATCATCGACGAGTGCCACAAGGACCAGCTCGAGTTCCCCTCGAACAAGCTCAGCAAGACCATCCAGGAGTACATCGAGAACGTTGTCCCCATCAACGAGCGTGCCCAGGTCACTGGCGCCATTGCCCCTCTCCAGGTCCTCATCGACGCCTTCGCCAACGGCCTCAAGGTCCACGAGTGGCAGATCTACTCGGACCTCGTCAACTACTTCTGTGACGTCGAGGAGGCGTTCGCCGACCAGACCCACACCCAGGAGGAGGTCATTCTCAAGCTCCGTGACGACAACAAGGACCTTGACTCGGTCGTCAAGCTCGTTCTGTCGCACTCCAAGGTCGCCGGCAAGACCAAGCTCATCACCGCCGTCCTCGACATCATCAAGGAGGAGTCGCCCAAGGCCTCGCTCACCCCCGAGTCTGGCGTCCACAAGGCCCTCACCCGCCTCGCCGACATCGACGGTCGTGCTACCACCAAGGCCGTCCTCAAGGCCAAGGAGGTCCTCATCGTCGGCTCGCTCCCCACCTACCAGGAGCGTCTCGAGCAGCTCGAGAGCATCCTCAAGGCCTCGGTCACCACCTCGTACTACGGTGACTCTGGCAGCGGCCACCGCCTCCCGTCGCCCGACCTGCTCAAGGAGGTCACCGACTCGCGTTACACCGTCTTCGACGTGCTGGCGACCTTCTTCAAGCACCCCGACCCCTGGGTTGTTCTCGCTGCCCTCGAGGTCTACGTTCGTCGTGCCTACCGCGTTTACAACGTCATGCACCTCGACTACGAGCCCTCGGAGAACGGTTCGCCCAACGTCGTCACCTGGCGCTTCAAGATGGGCGGCCGCGGCCCCGGCCTCGAGCCCGTCACCCCCCGTGTCGACTCTTCGCGCGACATCACCCGCGTTGCGTCCATGAGCGACCTGAACTTCCGCGTCCAGGCCAAGAATGAGCCCCTCCGCTTCGGTCTCATGACCTCGTACGACGACCTCGCCACGCTCAAGCAGGACTTCCAGAGCGTCCTCAGCCACTACCCCGAGTTCAACGTTGACGAGTTCGAGGAGAAGTACGGCAAGGAGGCCCGCCACCCCCACGTCATGAACGTTGCCCTCCGTCTCTTCGACGACGGTGCCGACATCTCTGACGCCGACCTCAACGAGGAGTTCACCAAGCTCTGCAACGACTTCCGCACCCAGGTCGATGCCACCGGTGTCCGCCGCATCTCGTTCGTCATCTGCCGCAAGGGCCAGTACCCCTCGTACGTCACCCTCCGCCCCAGCTCGGACGGCTCGTGGAAGGAAGAGGCCGCGATCCGTAACATTGAGCCGGCCCTCGCCTACCAGCTCGAGCTTGGGCGTCTGTCCAACTTCAAGATCACCCCCATGAAGTCGGGCAACCGCCAGATCCACGTCTACCAGGCTGTCGGCCGCGAGAACCCTTCGGACATCCGCTTCTTCGTCCGTGCCCTGCTCCGCCCCGGCCGCTTCGTCGGCCAGATGAAGCAGACCGAGTACCTCATCTCGGAGACGGACCGCCTCATTGGCGACATTCTCGACACCCTCGAGATCGTCACCAACCAGCACCGCCAGGCCGACTGCAACCACTTCTTCGTCAACTGCGTCTACACCCTCAACGTCACCTTTGACGACGTCCAGGAGGCCCTCGCTGGCTTCATCGAGCGCCACGGCAAGCGTCTCTGGCGCCAGCGTGTCACCCAGGGTGAGATCCGCGTTGTCATCGAGGACGACGAGGGCAACGTCACCCCCATCCGCGCGTTCATCGAGAACGTCTCTGGCTTCGTCGTCAAGTTCGAGGCGTACCAGGAGTTCACCAACGAGAAGGGTGTCACGATCCTCAAGTCGATTGGCGACCAGGGCCAGTTCCACCTCCAGAAGGTCAACTTCCCCTACGCCACCAAGGAGTCGCTCCAGCCCCGTCGTTACCAGGCGCACGTCGTCGGTACGACCTACGTCTACGACTTCCCCGACCTCTTCCGCCAGGCGGTCGACAAGGTCTGGCGCCAGGTTCAGTCGCTCCTGCCCAACGTCAAGATCCCCTCGGACCTGCTCACTGCGTCCGAGCTTGTCTTTGACGAGAACGGAGAGCTCACCGAGGTCAACCGTCCCCCTGGACTGAACACCTGCGGTATGGTCGCCTGGGTCTTCACCATGAAGACCCCCGAGTACCCCAAGGGCCGCCGTGTCGTTGTCATCTCCAACGACATCACGTACCAGATCGGTTCGTTCGGTCCTTCGGAGGACGAGTTCTTCTACAAGGCGACCCAGTACGCCCGCGCCCAGGGTCTCCCCCGTGTCTACCTCTCGGCCAACTCGGGTGCCCGCATCGGTCTCGCCGAGGAGGTCATGGCCCTCTTCGACGTCGCCTGGCGCGAGCCCGGCAAGCCTGAGAAGGGCTTCGACTACCTCTACCTCACCCCGACCAACCTTGACAAGCTCAACGACATGGGTGAGGGCAGCGTCATGACCAAGGAGATCGAGGTCGACGGCGAGCGCCGCCACGTCATCACCACGATCATCGGCCACAAGGACGGCCTTGGTGTCGAGTGTCTCAAGGGCTCTGGTCTCATTGCCGGTGAGACTTCGCGTGCCTACGACGACATCTTCACCATCTCGATGGTCACTGCCCGTTCCGTCGGTATCGGTGCCTACCTCGTCCGTCTCGGCCAGCGTGTCGTCCAGGTCGAGGGCCAGCCCATCATCCTCACCGGTGCGCAGGCCATCAACAAGGTGCTCGGCAAGGACGTCTACACCTCGAACCTCCAGCTCGGTGGTCCCCAGATCATGTACCGCAACGGTATCTCGCACCTGGCGGCCGGCTCGGACCTCGACGGTGCCCTGCAGATTGTCAACTACCTTACCTTCATCCCCGCCAAGAAGAACACGGCGATCCCGATCCTCCCCACTGGCGACGTCTGGGACCGCTCGGTCGAGTGGACCCCGACCAAGGGCCCGTACGACCCCCGCAACTTCCTTGCTGGTTGCTACGAGGACGTCAACGGCGTCGAGACCTTCCAGTCGGGTATCCTCGACCGCGGCTCGTTCTTCGAGACCATGGGCGGATGGGCGCAGACCATCGTCACTGGCCGCGGCCGTGTCGCCGGTATCCCCGTCGCCGTCATTGCGGCCGAGACGCGCACGATCGAGCGTGTCGACCCCGCTGACCCCGCCAACGAGAACTCGACCGAGTCGCGCGTTGCGCTCGCCGGTACCGTCTGGTTCCCCGACTCGTCTCGCAAGACTGCGACCGCGATCGAGGACGCCAACCGCGAGGGTCTTCCTCTGCTGCTCTTCGCCAACTTCCGTGGCTTCTCCGGCGGTATGTCCGACATGGCGCAGGCTATCCTCAAGGAGGGTGCCAAGATTGTCGACGGCCTGTCGAGCTACAAGCACCCGATCATCATCTACCTGGTCCCGAACGGAGAGCTTCGTGGTGGTGCCTGGGTCGTGCTCGACCCGTCGATCAACCCCGAGCATATGACCATGTTCGTCGACAACGAGTCGCGCGGTGGTGTCCTCGAGCCCGAGGGTATCGTCGAGGTCAAGTACCGCAAGCCCAAGGTGCAGGCGACGATGGCGCGCCTCGACGCCGAGTACGCCAAGCTCAAGGCTGCGGTCGACAACGCCAAGGCGTCGCCCGAGGAGAAGCAGGCCGCGATCGCCGCGCTCGAGGCGCGCGAGAAGCACCTCGGCCCGACGTACCAGCAGATCGCGCGCGAGTTCGCCGACCTGCACGACCGCGCCGGCCGCATGAAGGCCAAGGCCAACTGCGAGCCGTGCGACTGGGAGAACTCGCGCCGCGCCATCTACTGGAGCCTGCGCCGCAAGCTCTCCGAGCTGCGCATCCTCAAGAAGCTCGCGGCCGCGAACCCGACGCTGTCCTTCCCCGAGCGCAAGGGGCTGTACGAGCAGCTGCTGCCCGAGGAGCTGGCCGCCGAGGGCGGCGACGCCGAGGTCGCGGCCTTCCTCGAGAAGAACGGCGACAAGGTCGAGCAGTTCGTCCAGCAGGTCCGCGACGAGTGGTGCGCCGACCAGGTCGTCGACTGGGCCCAGACCAACCAGCAGGGTGTCCTCGAGGGCTTCCAGCGCATCCTCGACGGCCTCGCGCCCGAGGAGCGCTCCGCGTTCATCCAGCAGCTCAGCCAGCAGGCCTAGGCGAGCCGAAGGCGAGCCTGAAGCCTCCGCTCGCCGCCAGGCGAGTGTGAGCATGTTAGGACAAACGCGAGCTTAGAAAAGTAGGGACCGCCCCAGCGACGGTCCCATCCATAGAGTTTTGTAACAGGATTAGTGAAGAGAAGGAGCGAGAGAGAGCGAAACGTGTCGGCGTCTCATAAAACTGCATTGATCGAATTGGTTTCATAGATTATCTATCTCTTATATAGCTCCAGTTGTGCGGAATGCACTGCGATGGTTTGACTATGAGCTCGAGTGAGCTCGAGTGAGCGCTAGCGAAGCGAGAGCGAGGCGAGTCGCGAGTCAGAGCGGCATGGCGGCAGAGGTGACTCCAGAGGCTGGGAGGGAGAAATGGCGAAGCGGGTGTTTGATCAGCGGGCAGCAGGTGACGCGGCCGGCTCCAGCGAGGCATCTCCCCACTTTGTCTTCTCATTTGCCACCTTGCCCTCTCGAAGCAGCGGACAGCTCACGCAGAGACCAGGCCAAGCCCAAGCGGGTTGGCAGCCACGACCGACGCGAGCGAGGGGTGAGTTGGGCCGCCATCTAGGGAACTGACATCAGGCAAGTGGGAGGCGGCGCGCATGTGAGCTGTCGGACGCGCCGCAGCCGACGAGCAGGTCGAGCAGGGGGAGTGAGTTGCCGCGCTCTGTGCAGAACTGAGCCGCAGCTGGGCGATGTGTCAGCGCCGCGGTTATCGAGTTCGCAAGCTGGCGCAAGAGGCGGCAGACAGGGTCAGCTACCACGGGCTGCACGAGCTGAGTGCCAGTGTCCAGGTGGCGGCGTGAGCCGCGAGAGTCTGCTCCCATCCAAAGCTGACTCAGGCCGCGAGGCGAGGTGAGCTGGGCCACGAGGTGTGAGCTGACGCGCAGGCATGAGCGAGGGTGGGCTGCCTCGCCGAGAAACCAGCTGCCCCAGCCTGCCACCGAGGATCGTTGCCTCACGCCTGAGGTGTGCACGGTGAGCGCTGAGCGCCTCTTGATCGCAGCTGATAACCCTCAGGTGGCCAAGATCACCGTCAATATACCTCGTCGCGGGCGCCCATTGTCAGCGCGAGTGCGGTCGAGCTCCGTCACCTGTCGCTGTCCTCGGGTGCCGTGCGTCGCCAAAGCTTTGCTATCGCAGGGAGCTGACCAGCAGCCACCTCCGTCCGCCGTTCGTAAGTTGATGAGCTTGTGCCTAACTGACAATCAGATCGGGACGATAGCGGGTCCTGGGCTGTACGTCCGCGTTGGGTGTGTCAAGCTGGAAGTCTGTCACCGGAGCTGACATCAGACGAACAGCCGCGACTCGGAGTGAGCTTAAGCGGCACTTTCGAAGCTGACTTCCAGCACTTCACCACCCGTTACGATGGTCAGCTGCAATTGTGACCCCCGTGAGCTGATTGCCAGGCTCTGTTAATCCCCAACAAAGGAGGGGTGTGCGGGGTGAGCTTGCGAATGTGTGAAGTTGAGCTGACAGCTCAGCCCGTCGACCAAGCGAGGTCCGTTCGCCATTGACGGGTTTGAACTGACTCCAGCTTCCGTCCGTGGCAGCCTCACGTCCGGTCCGCTCACGTGGTTGGCGCCTAGCTGACTGGCAGCCCGATTTTGGTCTCGCACAGCTGCATGAGATCCTAATGCGTGAGCTGACTGGGAACGCATTGTCAAGCTGATTCCAGAACCAATGCTTCAGATCCTCGAGACAGAGTTTGTCCAGGTGAGCTGTCAGCCCCAGAATGTCAGCTCACGCCCAGCGAGCAGGTTTCGCTCACGACAGTCAGTTGGCCACTCCCCCGCTAAACTGATCCCAGCCTGGTGAACGAGTCCCGCCACGCCACAATTGGGCATCCTCCATTCGGGAGGGGGAATGCATTCGGGTAGAGCAGGATCGGACTGTGAGCGACCGCAGTGCTCCAGCTTAGCTAACCGGCAGGCTCGGCACCACCCCCGTCCTCTCCGCCGCACTCCTATCGGTCGCTGCCGAGCGCTGTGGCGGGCGCGCTGTGCTGTGAGCTGACCAAGGCCTAGCTTTAGCTGGTATACAGGTCCCTTCTTGCGGCCTGCCGGGACTGGCCTCACGTTGACGCAATGCAGCGTGAGAACAAGCGGGCTTTGTGAGCTTGTGAGCTTCCAGTTGGTTGTACAGCTGACGGGCAGACCACTGGAAGGACTAGCCGGGCAATAGTGGACTCTACAGCCGACCGGGGCAAGTGAGCTAATCACCCGGCTCTTATCTGTAGCTGACATGCAGTCCGAGCCACCTAGCAATCACAGGCCCTTCTCTAAGACCTCACCTGGCGGCGAAAATCTGCTGTGAGTACTGTAAGGTTCCACTCCTCAGCTTGAACGTCCAGGCCCCAGCCCTTCCCTCCCCCGTCAGTCCCCGCCAGCCAGTCGTTCATGTCTATGCATGGAGGCTACAGTCTAGATTTCAGTGCGCACGGGACCAACTCACGCCGATCATGTCCCGGCCATGTCTCACTCGCCGAGCGAGGCAAAGTCGCCGAGCGAGTTCATGACAAACGTCGGCTTGATGTCGAGCTTCTTCGGGCCCCAGATCTGGTCCTCGTGCGTGACGCCGCCGAGGACGCAGAGCGTGCGGATGCCGCTGTTGTTCCCAAACGCCACGTCGGTCAAGAGGTTGTCGGAACACGTTAGCGGCGTCCAAATGCGTGGAGAACGAAGAAATCGGAAAAGAAATAAAGGAGTCAACACTTACCACCGACCATGAGCGCGCGCGACTTGTCGAACTGGTGCTCGGCAATGATCGCGTCCATCATCGGCTGGTTCGGCTTGCCGACGACCGTCGGGTCCTTCTTGCCCTGCAGCGCGAAGACGAGGGGCGACGAGAGCGAGCCGGAGCCTGCTGTCAGCTGACACTTGACTGGGAGAACTCACCGACCCAGGTCGTGCCGCCCGTCGGGTACACCTTGTCCTGGTTCGTGAGGAGGAACTCGCACCCGGGGTTGTCGCGCAGATAAGAGTACGCCTTGGAGAGCTTCTTGTAGTCTGCGAGTCAGCGATGCTCTCCTGTGCTCTTCTGGTCGCGGGCCCCGAGGACCCGGCCTGTCGCCGGGCCACCCCGGAGATGACACTCACTGATGCCAAAATCCATCGAACACAGCACCGCACCGACGCTCGGGTCCTTCTCGAAGGACGAAAAGTCGGGCGGGCTCGTGAGCACAACGTTGTCGGCGGGGTCCGTGCCGCCCTTATGCTTGATACCGACGCTGTCGAGCTCCTCCTCGAGCCCCTTCTCGCCGAGGAGGTACACGCACTTGTCCTGCGGGAACTTGAGCACCTTGGAGAGGTACACGGCCGAGGCGTAGCCGGAGCCGAAGATCTCGCTCTGCCTGTTAGCTCCTTGCTCGTCGCTGCTCTCCACTGGCGGACGCGTAGCTGCTTCAGTGCTCCGCCAGCGGGCTGCCGCCCGGCCAATGGACCACGGTCATTCCTCTGGCGGAGCAGCCATCAATAAAGCCTCAACCCACCTCGTGCGCCTCGATGCCGAGCTTGTCAAACGTCTTCTTGTACATGCGCCGGCTCTTGGTGCCGTTGTTGGTGACGAAGATGATCTGCTTACCCTGGCGGCGCGCGAGCTGGAGCACGGCCTTGACGCCGGGCACGACGACGGGGCCGTGGTAGATGACGCCGTCGCAGTCGAGGAGGAGCGTGTCGACCGAGTCCCAGAGCTGCTGGTACTGCTCGCGCGTGTGCAGGAAGGGCGGGTCGAGGGCGTCGATGTCGGTGCCGGCGGGCAGCTGCGGCGTGTGCTCCGGGTGGCGCGGCGCGGGCGACGTGCGCTGGCTCGGGATCGCGCTCGCGGGCACGGACGGCGCGGCGGACGGGGCTCCTGACATGGTGCTTGTGGTGGAAGGTGATGGACAGAACCGACAGCGATAACGTCGCCCCGGCCCCCAAGGGGAGTGACTGCCCGGCGCGATCGGTTATCTGCCCCCGCCCCTCGGCCCGCTCACGCTGCACGCCGCACACAGCCCAGCCACCGGCGACTTTCTGCGGAAGGCTCCGCGGAATGCAGCCCGGCCTGGCTTCGATTCTCGCCGCGGCACAAAGTTTCCGCTCGTGCTTTCGGCGCCCCGGAGACTTTTGCAAACGCACAAACCTCCTGACGCGCCGACGACACACGCACGACAGCAGGCAATGAGCACACAGGGCCCGCCCGCAGACGCCAAGACGGCGCAGGCCGCCGCGCTGCACGAGATCGAGGCCGCGCAGCGCCGGAAACGCGCCCTCGAGATGAGTCTGGTGCGTGCAAACAATTGACGCGTGAGCTGGGCAGCTCGCCGGCTGGCCGGGTGGCAAATGTAAACACGATCGGCACACGATCACACGCCGTTCACACAGCATGCATCCACCCTTCTGTCGGCCCAATGCTTGCATGCAGCTGTGATGGCGGGACTCTGCATGGCGCCACACTACGTCCGCCATCGCCGGTCACCGGCTGGTATCGCGCCCCCGCCCCCGCCGCCGCTAGCGCTGACTCATTCAGGCCAACATCGAGGCCCAGATCGCAGCCACCGAGGCTGTCTACCTCGACGAGACGCACACGACCGGCAACGTCCTCAAGGGCTTCGAGAGCTACCTCAAGCCGCCGGGGACGCACCACCGCCGCCGCGCCGATGCCGAGGAGGAGCGGCTGTTCTCGGGAAGCAGTGTCGTGAGTTGCCCTGTTCTCTCGCTACATCTCGACCGCTCTAGCTGACATCCAGAAACTCCAGCCGGTCGAGCACCGATGAGTCACTATTTTTGATAAGGGAAGAGAAGAAGTTCAGGCGCATCTGTTCCGGTTATCTCAGGTATCATCTCAGTCTATGTCTCCATATGCATTCCTACACCTAGATGAACGGGAGGCGGTCCTTGAGCGAGCGCGCACCAAGGGCCTCAAACTCCTCGCGCGAGATCCACATGTCGCTGAGGCTCTCGAGGTTGCACATGACGCTGGCGCCCTTCCAGCTGACGAACTTGGGGTTGACGCCGCGCGGCACGGGCACAATGTTGGCCTGGTCGACGGGGTAGCCCTTCTGGCGGAGGAGCGGGCCGAGGCGCTCCTGCACAAACGGCGCGAGGCCCTTAAGGCTGCTGCCACCGCCGATGAGCAGCAGGTTGTTCGCGGCCGTGCGCACACGCCCCTCAGTCGAGGACTGCGCGATCGCCGCGCTGATAGCGCCGTCGAGCGGCGTCTTGCTCGCCTCGTACTCGATGTCGTACACTGGCGTGTCGTCCTCGTCCGGCGCGGGCGTCGCTGCCGCACTCGGGTTCGCCGTTGGCGGCAGCAGCCCCGGTGTGCCCGCTACCGATAAGGCCGGCGTGTCCTTGCTACTCGTCGGCTTGACGGGGCTCTCCTGCGGCGTGCCCGGCGCCGGCGTCTCGCTCGCAGCCGGCGTCGCCTCCTTCATGTCCGTGTCGTCGTCGCCGCCCCGCGATGGGAACAGGTGCGAGCAGCAGGCCTTCATCGCGCCGGTCTGATGTCAGCTGGGTGAAAAGCTCTAAGCTTACCGGCTCGTCGTAGCTCGACTTGATCAGGTCCGTCACGTCCGGGTTGGCGATCTGGAACGTCGCGTCGCGCTTGCCCTCAAAGTCGATCATGCGCGTGTCGAAAAAGCACAGCGGCGCAAGCACGTTCTCGTCGTATGTGCGCAGCATGTACTTCTTCGTCGGGCCCTCGGACACGACGTAAAAGTCCCAGCTCGTGTTCGCGACGAGGTGCTCCTCAAGCGTGCACACCTTCTTCTTCAGGTTGTCCATCATGATCCAGTCCTGTGTCCGCTTCAGGTCGAGGTCCTTGTACGGGAACGACGAACGCTGGAGCAGCGCGGCGAGGGCAACCGTGATGTCGTCACCGCCGTACGAGAGCGAGATGCGCGAGTCGGCGTTCACCATGCCGTCCTCGACGCACGCCACCGATGTCTCCTGCGCGCCGATGTCGACGACGCACGCGCTCGACATGCCCGCCGAGAAGATCGCGCAGTGAGACTCCTGGTGGATCGCAATCTCCTTGAACTCCATCTGGCGCAGGAGGATGTTCGTCAGTTCCTGCACGTACACCCGCTGTCCGTGGTCCGGCACGATCAGCACGACGGAGTACTCCTTGAAGTTTATCGGGAGGATGTCGAGCTCTGTTCGCAGGCTTTCCGTCAGGATCAGCGTCAGGTCGTTCAGGAGCAACTGCTTGCTGTCCCAGTCGCGCGTGTTGAAGCTGCGCTGCACGATAGGCCACCGCAAACTGAACCCGGCGCTCTCGGCGAGCTTGAGCGCCTCGTCGCCCACGAAGAACTTCCGTCCGTTGAGCTCCGTCCAGTCGATGCGGTGCGGGTCCGAGTGCTCCGGCAGCGTCTCCGGCTTCGCCTTGGCGTTGGCAGCGTTCACACGCGTTCCGTCGCGCCAGTCGGTCGTCAGCTTGTTCGCGCGCAACCGGTTGCGGAGGTAGTCGCGCAGATGGCCGATGCTGTCGTCGACGCTCGCGTCCGCGTTCCGCTTCCCGGGCACTGGTGGCTCCGATCCTCCGGGCAGGTCGGCTGGCCAGGCGATGCAGTTCGGCACCTCCTTCGGGTAGAAGTCTGATGCGCGTCCTATGCGCAGATACCTCGATCCCGGGTGGATGATGAGAATCTTCGAAAGCGGGTTCTCGACGGGTGCCTCCGATGCAGCGGGTACGGGAGTCGCAGAGGCTGGTGTGCTGGTCCCGTTGGCGACAGACGGCGCCTCGCTGGCTTCTCCGTTCGGCGGCGGCAGCTCGCCCTTTTCAATCTTCTCCTTCTCCTCGGCCTCCTTCGCCTCCTTGTGCTTCGCCTGGACTACTTGACGGATGACCTCCACATTGCTCTCCTTCATCATGAAGTCGCCTGCCGGGTTTCTGATGTTGTATCTGCCGTCAGCTACGAACCTTGGTGGTAGCTCACAGTGAGGGCACATAAGCCGTTGTGTAGGCTACCGTATGGTCCGGTTTCTACTGTCAGCAAGAGCTCGATCATGTGGCTCACCTTTGCTTTCCGGTTGTAGACGCGTCGAGGCGCCTTCTCCGAAGGGCCGGCTTGAGGCTGCTCAGCTGTTGTCTCCGGCGGAGCCTCAGACTCGGGAGCCGGGACTTCCATCGTCTCGTCAGCAACGCTTTCAGGCGCCGGTGCTGGTGAGCTGGGGGCAGTGTCGGCCGCGTCCATGATGTGAGTGTCGGTGATGTGTTGTTCCCAACGGTGCCCTCAGAGGTAGTCGCTCACATTGGTGGTGGTGCCTGACGCCATCGACCATCTGCTTCCGCGCGATGTGTGGATCGGTGGAGGTCGCTGAAACACCCATAGCCGATCGCCTCCACCACGCTGAACTGCCACTACGAGTGCTCTTCTTCCAGACCATCTTCCGACGCACCTCGCTTTGAAAAAGGTTGGCTGAAGGGGGTAACTGAATACCCTCTTGACGAGAGTGGGATTCGAACCCACGTCCGAAGACTGCGGAGATGATGGGAGTCACCTTAACACAGCGCCTTAGACCGCTCGGCCATCTCGCCAGATTACGTAAAGACGTGGACAAGAGTCCGCGCCCCCGGCAGCGCTATCACCACTCTCGTCTCGATTTCAGCGTCCGTTCATGCTTGTCTTGCTCAGCAAGACACCTAGACGCCTACTCTACGTGAAGTTCAAACTTTCAGACTCCTTGGAGCTTTGACGGCTGCAGAACGCGGCGGTGACGGAGGTCACATCGGCTCACGGCGGTGTGGCCGGCGTGCCTGGCCATTGAGCCGACCGACCTCGGGCAAAAGTTCGAAAAGTCAGTCCTGGCTCTCACAACATCCACTTCCACCATGCGGCCCGCTCTCCGCCCCCACCTGATCAGGTCGGCGCTGCGGCCGAGTGCGAGTGCCGGACGTGCCGTTGCCGCTCCCGCCGTGCGCGCCCCGCCGTCGCGGTCGTACTCCGGCCGGACGTTCACCGGGATCAAGAACCCGAAGCCGCCAGTCATGGGCCAGCCGCTCGCGAAGACCCACGGCCACCTCGTGCGCGAGGGCGAGCTCACGCCCGGAGTGACGCCGGAGGAGTACGAGGACCGCCGAAGACGGCTCATGGAGAGCCTGCCCGCCGGCGCCGTCGTTGTGTGCATGGGCGGGACTGTCCGATTGGTGTCGCAGCGTGAGTGATGACGTCGTTCGGCCAAGCGATGAGGGGAGAACCGCCGCTAACACACCTCAGAGATCTTGTGAGTTCGCGCGCGACAATGAAGCTCCTGCATGCGCACGGAAGAGCTGACTCTGCAGCTACAAGTTCCGCCAGGCGACCGACTTCTTCTACCTGACGGGCTTTGACGAGCCGGACGCGACGGTTGTGCTTGGTGAGCACTGCGGCCTTCCTCCCTAACTCCAGTGAACGCGCCCTCCACACCGCGAGGGTACAAGTACATCCTCTTCGTCCCCCCTCGGGATCGGCACGAGCTTCTATGGTCCGGCGAGCGGACGGGCGTCGACGAGGCGGTGACGACGTTCGGCGCGGACGAGGCGTTCCCGAACAGCCACCTCTCGGAGCACCTGCCGCGCTATCTGGGCTATGACAGCGTGTACGCGTCCCTTCCGCCGTCTCCGTCGCCGTCAGCCGCGTCGCAGCCGATCTCGCCCTCGAGCCCGCGCCGGCGCACGTCGCTGCTCAAGTTCTTCGCGCCGTCCGAGGAGCACAAGTTCGACGCGCGCGACCCGCCGCACCTGATGCTGGCCGCCGCGCTGGCGGGCAACCGCGCGCAGCCGCTGGAGCGCGTGACGCACCGCCTGCGCGTGCGCAAGTCGGACGCCGAGCTGCGGCTGATGAAGAAGGCCGCCGACATCTCCGGCCTCGCGCACAAGAAGGTCATGGGCTTTGCGCGCGTCGGCGGCACCGAGGCGCAGATCGCCGCCCGCTTCGAGTACGAGTGCGCGCTCAACGGCAGCGAGCGCCCCGCGTACGTCCCCGTCGTCGCGAGCGGGGCCAACTCGCTCGTCATCCACTACACGCGCAACGACTGTGTCCTCGACGAGAACGACGTGAGTGCACGAAGACGGGGCTACGGGCTAGCTACGAAGTGTCGGAAAGCTGACGACCAGATGGTCCTGATCGATGCCGGGGGCGAGTTCCACATGTACGCGTCGGATATCACGCGCACGTTCCCCGTCAACGGGCGCTTCACCGACCCGCAGCGCGACCTGTACCAGGCGGTCCTGAACGTGCAGAAGGAGTGCGTGAAGCGCTGCATGCTGAACGAGGGCGTCACGATGAACGAGCTGCACCGGATCAGTGAGTACGCCATTCCTCTCATTTGCCTCGCACGCTCTCTCTTTCCAGCTGCTCCACCTGTGCCTTTCAGCTGACTCCCAGGCTGCTCGCTGCTGTATCAGGAGCTGCGGCAGATCGGCTTCACCCTGTCAACGGGCGACGTCGAGCGCAAGCTGTACCCGCACTTCCTGACGCACCACGTTGGGTCCGACCTGCACGACTGCCCGACGGCGGACCGCTCCGCCGTGCTGCAGGAGGGCAACGTGCTCACGATCGAGCCGGGCGTATACGTGCCGTTCGACGACAAGTTCCCGAAGCACTTCCATGGCCTCGGCGTCCGCATCGAGGACGAGGTTGCCGTCACGACCCGCGGCCCGTGGGTTCTTACCGAGCTCGCGCCGAAGGAGATTCGCGACGTCGAGGCCGCCGCACAGGCGAGCGTCGAGTAGGAGGCCATAGACATCTGCATCTCTGCATAGTTTCTACTGACGCGGTCGGCTCTGAAGGGTACAGTCTGACTCTACTGACGGCTCGCTAGCGATCACTACCAGCGACACTGGGGGCTCTGCTGTGTCAGCTGGCGAGTTAAACGACACGTGCAACTCACAGCTTGGTCGAGCACGAGAGGTGTCATCAATTGGGAGGAGGATTGCAGCAAGCCAATTAGAACCTGTAGCGTCAGCTAAGCTGGACAAAGGTCAGCTCAGCCCACCCGTTGTGTTTGCGCGGACGGGTCGCTCAGCTGTTGGGTGGTCAACGGCGCGGCCCAGGCCCATACCTGATGCGTCAGCTCAGACCACCTGGCGGGCAGCTCAAGGTTTCCCGATGAGGTTTCTGTTGCCTCGAGTTGCGACTTTCTCTGAATCAACTCACCGTACCCCGGCCACATGACAAGATGCAGCCGCGACAGCTGACACGTCAGCTCCCAGTAGCTATTCGACAGCTTACAGCCACCCCGCAAGCCCTCGTGGCTCTGTCGGGTGTCTGTGATCGGCCAAGTCCAGACTGTCGCGCAGCTGATCCAAGCAGGCAGGTTCGCTCCCCACCTCGCCACTCACAGGAAGCAGACTGTCGTCAGCGATCGAGTTCAGCCTCCGTCCGACAAGAACTCGCCTGGCTGGGTGCTGCATGAGCGCGTAGCACGCATCATTCGCTCAGGGCCAGAACGCCTGAAGTCAGCTAATTCATCTCCCAGTAAGCTTACATTGGTCGGGCAAGTCGTGCGTGATCCAACGGCGGTCTGCCGGGGCGATAAGTCTGATCCGTCAGCTTGGATTCTTACCAACAAGCTCACTCTTCCACGCACGGCCCAGGCTGGCTGCGTAACTGTACCGTGCTGCCGCGTCAGAGCTCGAGTTCGAAAAGCAACTGTAAACTCACGCTGCGTTCACTGGACAGGGGGCGGGCTCGACTCCGATTTGCAGCCTGGGTTGTCAGCTCGACCGAGATAAAGCAGCTAACCGTCGCCCACCTGCAAGTGCTGCAGGATTCACGGCCATGTCGGCCACTGCTTGTCAGCTGACATGGTTCTGGCGTGTAGCTCACCGCCCCTCGGTTCTACCACACGCTACCGTTTCAGTGCCCGAGTTCCGACGACCAGTCGTGAACTCACCCAGATGTTCGCCTCGAGACTACGGCATGATAGCGGGCGCTGCGGTCAGTTCGACCTGCGGGGGATGGGAACTCACCGAAGCAACGGGCTTGCACTTTGTCAGAATGAGAGTGAGTTGCCGTAGAGAAGCTGCGTCGTGGAAGGGGACGGGGCGCAGCGATCTTCTCCCGCTCCTGTGCCACCTTGCGCCCTCCAGTCAGCTTGATGTCATCGGAACGTCAGTGGTGCTCCTCCTGTCCGAGTCCGATACAAATACATGGTGCACAAGCCTACAGTCCCTCGTCCGCGTCTAGAAGTCCACGCCCATGCTGCTTGTCAGTTGACTTTCGCCGATACAACTCACAAGTGCGCCTCTTTGACGACCTTCATGATCTTGGCGATGAACGCCTCGATGTGGAAGATCTTCTTCGATCCCTGGCGCATGCGCAGTTCCTGGCGTCAGCTTGGCAACACTCGGAAAGCTTACGTAGTGTGCGGCCCAGTGCACAACGACGGGCTTGAGCGGGTCGTCGACGCGCGCAACGAGGCCGTCGGCGATCGTCTGAGGTCAGCTCACAAAGTGCTCAAAAAAGCTGGACTGCAGGCCGCCCGGACCCACCTTCAGCACCACTGCCGGCGGGATGCAGTGCGAGAGCAGCTCGTAGATCTTGCCACGAATGTCGAGCAGGCGCTGCGGGCTCTGCTCATGCATGATGCTCTCGGCGATCTTGGCGCAGTACACCTCCCAGTCGGGCTTGGCGACGTCGACGTCGCCGTTCAGGTCCGGATTCTGCATGCGCATCGCCTCCATGACGAGCAGCGCCTTGCGCAGGTTGCCGTCGGCGGCCTCGATGATAGCGTCGGACGCGGAGGGCGGGAGCGTGAAGCGCTCCTTCTTCGCGACGTGGTTCAGCACAGAGGACATCTGGTGTCAGCTTGTTCAGTGCGGCTGCTAGCTCACCTCGTCATCTGTCGGGGCGGCGACGCGCACGAGCAGACAGCGGGAGCGGATCGGCGCAATGATCTTGGACGTGCTGTTCGCGCACATGATGAGGCGCATGTTGGTCATGTATTTCTCCATCGTGCGGCGGAGCGCGGCCTGCGCGTCGCGCGAGAGGGCGTCGGCCTCGTTGATGACGACGACTGATGTCAGCGTGGTGGACGAGCGAGCGGAGCGAGTGAAGCGAAGCAGCGGCTGGTGTTTGGCGGGTCATGTCACCTGTATCTTCTCGCAAGCCACCAACGATAGCTCCAAGGCAGCGTGGCCTCACCGCTTGCCATCGGCAAGCTCCTCGGTGTCACTCACCCTTGAACTTTTGCTTCGCGTTCAGGTCCACCTGCTGCGTCTGCGCAATCTCCTTGAGGATGTCCTGGATGACGACGCGGTCGTACATGCCGACGTCGCTGGGCGTGAGCTCGATGTGGTAGTTGCTTTGCACGACGTTGACGTCGAGCTTGCGGTTCGAGGGTGTGACGAAGACACGCTGGTCAATCTTGAGCTGCGGGCGTCAGCAGTCGCGAGCGCAGGGAGCGCATCAGCAGTCGACTCACCTTCTCGACGCCCGGCCCGTACAGCTCGCGCAGCGTCGCCATAATGCGCGTCTTCTTGCCGGCGCCGCTAGGACCGTAGAAGAGGATGTGCGGGAAGTCGCCGGAGCTCGCCTGGGGTCAGCTCACAACACCATCGGTGTAGCGATCGGGAGAGGCGCGCTCTTCGCTGCGAGGGTACTCACGAGAGACTTGAGCCGGTCGCTGAGCTCGGCGTGGTACGCCATGTCGCTGAGCGTGCGGGGGCGGTACTGGGGTCAGCTTGGCGGACGCAAAGAGCGTACCTTGTCCACCCAGAGAGACGCCATTGTGCTTCCTTGGTGTGTTCGTGGTGTGGTGAGGAGGCGCGGGGAAGGCAATGTTGACGCAGGGCGAAATATGAGCTCACTACGCGTCGCGCGTCAGAGTGGAGGTCGCGGGTGACTGGACATTTGCCCCCGCGCCGGCGCCAAAACACACGCAGGTGCAGGGATTCGAAGGGCGGCGAGAGGCGCACGTTGCCGGTCTCAGCCGCCCACCGGCGTCCGGGGACCGGCCCGGGCTCCGGGCGCTGTCCCGGAGGGAGGGTTGATATATCCCCCCGTCCCTCTGCGTGCCCACTCCATACATCCTGCCTGTTCCTCGCTCGTCTACTGACCTCTACATCTCGCGAATCTCTCAGTCCCAGCTCCTCCCTCGTCTCAACTTCAAGCCCCGGATCAGGAATGACGCAAGCGCAGACGCCCAAGACGCAGAAGGCGGCCGTGTGCCACGGCGCGCTGGACCTCCGCATCGTGAGTCCCTTGTCCTTGGGAGCGTGAGCTGACGGCCAGGAGGAGCGGCCAGTCGAGACCCCGCCCGAGGGCTGCGCGACGATCAAGATGGGCCCGACGGGGCTGTGCGGGAGCGACTGTGCGTAGCCGCTGATTCCCCGTCCACATACGCAGCGCCGCTAACCCCAGTGCACTACTACGCGCACGGCGCGAACGGCTCCTTCGTCCTGCAGCACCCGCTCGTGCTGGGGCACGAGAGCTGCGGCATCGTGACCGCGCTGCCCACCCCGCTGCCGCCGAACTGCTCTCTGCGCATCGGCGACCGCGTCGCGCCCGAGGTCGGCCTGCCGTGCCGCGTGTGCGCGCACTGCACGGGGGGCCGGTACAACCTGTGCCCCTCTCTCCGCTTCAAATCGTCCGCCAAAACCCACCCGCACCTCGACGGCACGCTGGTGGAGTACATGCACCACCCGGTGTCGCTGCTGCACAAGCTGCCGGCGGGCCTGCCGCTGGAGCTGGCGGCGCTGGCCGAGCCGCTCGCCGTCGTGCTGCACGCGTGGCACCGCGCGCGCCTGCGCGGCGGCATGCGCGTGCTCGTCCTCGGCGCGGGCGCCGTCGGCCTGCTCGCGTGCGCGGTCGCGACCGCGTTCGGCGCCACGGACGTGCTCGCCGCCGACATCGAGCCGGCCAAGCTCGCCTTCGCGGCCGAGCGCGGCTGGGTCACCGGCACGTACACGCTGCCGCGCGGCCCCCGCGTCAGCGGCAAGGAGTCGCTCGAGACGGCGAAGGCGAACTGGGCGGCGATGCGCGAGGCCGACGCCATCACCAGCAAAGGACTGGCAGAGGGCTTCGACGCCGTCATCGAGTGCACCGGCGTCGAGACCTGCATGCAGCTCGCGCCCCTCGCGGCCGTCACGGGCGGGAAAGCAGTCTTCGTCGGCATGGGCACGCAGGAGCTGCTGCTCCCCGTCGGCCTGTCGCTCATTCGCGAGGTCGACTTGGTAGGCGTGTTCCGCTACGCTAACACGTACCCCGAGGCGCTGGCGCTGCTCGGCTCGGGCCGGCTCGGCGACGTCGCCGCCATGATCACGCAGCGCTATCCGCTCGAGCAGGCTGGGAAGGCGTTCGAGGCGCTGCAGAAGGGGCGCGACGAGGACGGCAACTTTGTCATCAAGGCCATGGTAGGCAGCGTTCCGGAGTAGGGGACAGGGTCACGGTATGCATTATTAGATACGTAGCGTGCAGCGCTGCGCGAGCGCGACGCTAGAGAAAAGCTTCAGTTCAGTAGACGTTGCGGCGTGAGACGTTGCGGAGTGAAACGTTGCGGAGCGAACGGCTTCATGGACGCCTCTACGGGCGTGGCCGGCACGACGCACACTTGCGGCGCGGCGCGCGGCCCTGGAGCTTGCACTACTTGGGGATCTTCATTACGTTCTACTTGTACTTGCGCCTTTGCGTCTTGCACTTGCGTCTTCCTGAACTCCGTCTTCTCTGCCTTCACCGGTGCGGCGGCCGGACGCTTGCTCACGCACGCCGCTTGCGCCTCTGCGACGCTCGCTGCGCTCGCGCCGCTCGCGCGCGCCACGACCCGCCCGCACCGGGCACACCTTCACGGCAGAATCTTCCTGAACGACCTCCTCCTGCGGAGCTACGCGTTAGCCAGCGTCTCAGTCCTGGTCTCCGTCCACCTTTGCCTTCTCGCGCGCGGCGAGGCGCTCGGCGACCTTTTTGGTCCACTCCTTGTCGAGATGCACCATGACGCCGGCGCGCCCGCCGAGCACCTCGACGAGCTCTTTCACGCCGCTCCACCACGTGTTGTCGCCGCGGCGCTTCTGCATGTCCGTGTGCCGCAGCACCTCGTCCATGGGCGCGTACACGATCTTGGATCCGCGGATCGCGATCATGGCCGCCGTCTCCGTCTTGGGCTCCGCGCGCGCAGCCTTGCGCGGGTGGTACGCCTGCGCGTTCGGCTGCCCGTGCTTCTCCAGGAACTGCATCGCCAGCAGCGACAGGCGCGCCGCGCGCGTGCGGTCGATCGGAGACGGCACGCCGCCCTGCAGCGTGTGGCCGAGCGAGGCGCTGCGCGCGTCGAACAGCTCAGAGCCCTCTTCCTTGTAGATCTTGGTGATCACCTCGGTCGTGTACACCGACGACGACTTCTCGGACCTGCGTGTCAGCTTTGCCGAAATGATGGCAGCAGGAGAGTGAATCATGGGGCCGACTCACTTGATGACCAGCCGGCCCTCCGACTTGCCAAACTCGTCCAGCCGGTAGCGCTCCTTGAGGAACTCGACGTCGTCCAGCAGGCGCTGCAGGCTGATGCCCTCCTCGGGCGTGTAGACGAGCACGGCGCCGACGGCCAGCGCGCCCAGCACGGCGATGTAGCCGCTCATGCCGCCCTGCGTCTCGACGACGAAGACGCGGTCGCGGCTCGCCGACGCCGACTGCTTGATGGCGTCGCTCGCCTGCACGAGCGCGTTCAGCGACGTGTCGCTGCCGAGCGAGAAGTCGGTCAGCGGCACGTTGTTCGAGATGGTCGCCGGCAGGTGGATCATGGGGATGTGCAGCGACGGGTAGTCCTTGCGCGCCTTCTCGAGCAGGAGCACGCTGTGGAACGCCTCGAACCCGCCGATCAGCAGCAGCGCGTCGATCTCGTGCCGCTGCAGCGCCGCCGCGACCTGCCCCATGTCCGCAGACGGCAGCGTGCGGTTCGTGCCGAGCTCGGACCCGCCGCGCGTCGTCCAGTTATCGACGCGCAGCCACGACAGCTCGGCGACGTTGTCCTCGAGCAGCCCGTCAAAGCCGTTGTAGATCGCAAGCGGCGTGTGGCCCCGGTTGTAGCAGAAGCGCACCGCCTGGCGCGTCGCAGCGTTCATACCGCCGGCGGGGGCGCCAACACTGCTCGTCAGCTCACAGTAACAGTTTGGTAAGCTCACTGGATAATTCCAATGCGCAGGCGCTGGTTCTCCTCGACCTTGTTCGACTCGGCGAGCGACGAGCTGACGCGGAACGCGTCGAGCATGTCGCGGAACTCGGAGTCGCGGTAGCTCATCGCGAGCGGGAAGTCCTTGTTCTCGATCGCGTCCGCGACCTGCTTGGTGCGCGCGACCGCCTCGAGCAGCGGCACCTGCGTGATCTTGTTCTCGGCAATGCCGATCATGTACGACGGCGTCGACGGCGTCGCCTCGAGCAGCGTCTGCACCGCGCGCACGCCCTGCAGCGTCGGCAGGATACGGTCCATGGCCGCCGGCGCGCCGCCGCGCTGCGTGTGGCCGAGCGTCGTCACGCGCGTGTCCAGCCCGAGCCGGTCCGTCAGCAGGTCCTTGACGTAGTCGGCCTTGATCGGGTTCAGGTTCTTGTCGATCGCGCCTTCGGCGACGATCACGATGCTCTTGCGCTTGCCGACCTTGCGGTGCTGGTTCAGCACGTTGCACATGTCCGACTGCCAGTCGTCGTCGGGCGGCGGGTTCTCGGGGATGAACACAACGTCGGCGCCGGTCGCGACGCCCGCCATCAGCGCGAGCCATCCGCAGTGCCGGCCCATGACCTCGATGACGAAGGCGCGCGAGTGCGACGACGCAGTCGACGAGATCGAGTCGATCGCCTCGCAGATCCGGTGCAGCGCAGTCACCGCACCGATCGTCAGGTCAGTCATCGACATGTCGTTGCTGTTGTCAGCTGAAGGCTCGGGGCCCGGGTAGCTCACTCGATGGAGCCCACGAGACCGACAATGTTGAGGTACCGGTGCTCCTCGTACTGCTGCTCGGTGATGATGTCATTGTCGTACAGCTCCTGCATCAGCGACGGCCACTCGGCACGCAGCGTGTCGGCGCCCGTGAGCGATCCGTCACCGCCGCACACGGCGAGCGAGTCAATGTCGTAGCGAATGAGGTTGCGCGCGGCCTTCAGGCGGCCTTCACGGGTGCGGACTGTCGCGGTCAGCCACCATAATCCGGGCGCCACTTACAAGCTGGGCATCGCGAGCTGCCGATGACGGTGCCGCCGTCGCCGAGCCAGCCGCGCACGTCGTCCCACCCGACGCGCACAATGTACTTGCCGCGCAGCGTCTTGCCGGTCGTGTTGGGGTCGTTGACGGCGCCCTGGAACTCGTCCTCGTCGAACTCGCCCGCGCCGTCGCGCAGCAGGCCGCCGTATCCGAAGCGCAGCGGCGACGCCGTCAGGTCCGAGATGCTCGTCGGGTCGGCGTAGTTGACGCCGTGCGCCTCGTCGCCGCCGTCGGCGTCCGACTTGCCCGCGTCCAGATTGAAGGACTCGGGCGTGATCAGGTGCGGCGGGGGAGGCACGGCGCCGAACGCGGGCGAGGCCGCCGCTGACGGCCGGACGGAAGCGGACGGGGTCGGGTCGTCGTTGTTGCCGCGCACAAGGCCCTCCCAGCCTTCGCGGATGATGTACGCTTGGCAGCCGCTGCTGGTCAGCCTGTACTCGAAACGAACGTGGCTCCAAAAGCTGAGCTTACCGGGCAATGCTTTGGCGGACGACCGCACGGACTGAGGTCAGCGCAATACTCGTGGGAACAGGGGGCCGGCGGGACCCGAGCTCGACGCCCGGCACAACAGGCAGCCGGAAGGCCTCAGTGCGCTGGATGCTGGGCCGAGCTGTACGTACCAGCGGCGTTCATGCCAGCGCTGTCTCCGCCGCTGGTAAGAACGGCGATGCGGCGCTTAGTCTTGCGGGCGGGGTTGGGGACGGACAGGCGCATGTCGGGGGTGGAGGGTTGGGAGTGGGCGGGGGCAGTGTCCTCTCCCGATGAGACGGACATGGTGCAGATATAGGCGAGTGTTGTGGAAGAGCAAGGAAAAGTGAGAGGAGTCAAGAAGGACGAAGCCCAGCGCTGGATTTTGGAGACAGGGCTTGGGATCGAGGGAAGCGACGAAAGCCAAGCCAGGCGCAGGCGAGCCAGGACCGGCCCCCAACCGATGACGAACATGCCGCCGGTACCTCGCTCCGCCCAATCCCCGTGTCTCCTGCGGCCGACCATGATAACAAAACCAACGTAGACATTCCTGACCGCTGCCGACCCCGTATCCATCGTGCAATCCTGCATCGGACCCAGCCTCCGCTCGCCCCACCGATGCCAGTGGCCAACAGTTCTAGTGTTACATCGCTGTCTATGTATCAGCTGTGACGACGGCCGTCACGTCACGCGGCCATCCCCCTCGGCCGTGTACAACGTCCTTGTGTACAGATCCCGTGTGTCGCACGTTACACGGCCATGCCCTCGACCTCGTCCGCGTCCGCATCGTCCACCTCCATCGCATCGTCCACCGCCTTCTCGTCCTTCTCCTCGCTCCCCTCCCCGATCCCCTCGTATATGCTTTTCGTCGGCGTGCCGATCACCTCGCCCGCCGGCCGGTCCAGCATCGTCTTGCCGACCTGCTTGATCCACCGGTCCCGCACGCTCAGCTTCTGCTTGAACGACTCGGGCACCGGCGGCCGCCCTGCGCCCGAGATCACGCCGCCCTGCAGCACCTGCTTGCCGCCCGAGCCGTGCTTCTTCGTGCGCTTGGCCCACGCAGCTTCGATCGACTTTTCAATCTCGTCGAGCACGTTCTGGTACTCGCCGTACGCGAGGCGGTCCTTTGCGACCCGCGCCAGGCGCGCCTTGCGCTCGTCGTTGATCGCCGTCTGTTGCAGGAGCAGCCGCTGGCACTGCCGGAGCGCCGACGTGATCTCGTCGTCGTCGCGGTTCGCAGCGTCAAACTGATGTCAGCTAAAACTGGTGGACTTTTGAGCTCACCTCCTCATGCTCTCCGAGAAGCATCGTACTCCTAAGCTCCTTCTTGACCTTGTCCTCGAGGTCGACGACGTCCACACGGGGCGCCTGCGGGTTCTCCTCGAAGGGCTCAGGCTTGCCGGCCGCCTCTTGCTTGGCGGCGTCAGCGAGGTCGTTACCTGCAACGACAGCCGCAACGACGCGCTCCGTCATGGGGCCCAGACCGCGGCTCTCCTCTGCGAGGTTCGGATCTCGCAGATCTGTCGGGACACAGTGGACGACAGGCTGATTCGTCGTCGGCTGGCGCATGGCGGGCACAGGCACGCGGGGCGTCGTGCCGGGCGGGTTGCCGTCCTCCTCGTCCCAGACCTCGGTGTAGTGCCGCCCGCGCGGCGGGATGACGTACGACTCGGGCGTGTCCGCCTTGAAGTTGAGCATGGCGAGGTCGTCCTCGCGGATGTCGCGGATGTACGGCTCGATGTTTTGCCAGAACGTCTGCACCGCGATCTGCGACGGCGCCTTCTTGTCGCTAAAGTCCTCGTCGACGTCGGCCTGGCGCTTCGGGCCGGGCTTCAGCGGCTTCTGCACGCCGGGGCGCGGCGGCACGAGGGCACGTTGCGGCGGCGGCGGCAGGTTCCAGTCGATGTTGCCGCCGCCCTGACCCGCGCTCAGCGTCGAGCTCGACGGTGTTGGGCTCGGGTCGATCGATGGGCGCGACTTGTTGTTCGAGCCGTTCGGCAGCTTGAGCTTGAGGCCGGACGTCGACTGGCCATGCGCAGGTGGTGTAGCGTGAGCTGGGGTCAGTTCAGCGCTGCACATGGAGCTTACGTGTTCCCTCATCCTCCGAGTCGAGCACACGCTTGACCTTCTTCTTCTTGTGCCCATTGCCGTACGTCGTCTGGCTGCCGTGCGGCCTGAACGACGCCGAGGACGCGTTGGACGGCGCGGGCGATTCTGCTGTCAGCTACACCCTGGGAAGGACAAGCTCACCTCGTTCTCGCTTCACCTTGACATCGTCGTTGCCCATGCGCCTTCTCTCGACGGCGTCGAGGGCCATGCCGGAGCGCTCGTTCGCGGCGAGCGCGGCGCGTTCACGGTCGTCCGTCGCCTCGCGGTCCTTGCGCTTCTTGTCTTTCTTGCCGCGGTGGTCATCGCCTGCGGCGGCGGAGCGGACCGCGACGCTAGCGGCCTGCGCCTCGAGCGCATTGCGCAGCTGCTCCAGCTCCTCGACGCTGGGTAATGGCGGGTACGACGTCGAGGAGATGAGCGACAGCAGGGTGGGCGCGCGGGGCGCCATGGTGATGTTGCGCTCGCGCGAGCGGGGGAGCGCAAGCTAGCGGGCAGGTGCAAGCAAGTGAGTGGGCGTTGACGAGTTTGTCGGCGGCGCGTGATAGCGGGTGTGCGCGGGAGACGACCGATGTCAACGATGGGCAGTAGCGTCGACGCGCGGCAGCTAGCCGATGTGCGGGGCGCGTGCAGCGTGGCGCGGGCGGGTCTTCTCGGTCGCGCGTTCGGGTGTGGTGCGTCGGCGTCGCGTCGCCTTTGTTTTCAAGAGCGCGCAGGGGTGCGGGGTGGGATCGAAACGACGAGTTGGACGCTATGATCGAGTGTGAGGAGGAGTGTTGTTTGCGGGGAAGGACACGGATGTAGCGTGTGCAGTGGCGAGTCACGGGGTGCCCTGGGCCGCGCGCCAGGAGCGGTAATTTAGGCGCGGGACCATTTGCCCCAGACGCGCTCATGTGGGCTCATGTCTGGGCATTTGCTTCCGCGCCATGCTGCGTGCCTTTCCGCCAGGCGTGCGTGCTATCAGCGGACATGCATCAGCGACCACTCGACTCGCACCATTCCTCATGAATCAGCACCTCGGCCACCTCTCGACGTGCACTCGTTGACCCGATTCATCCCTGCATTGCCCATCCACTCGTCTGACACATTGACCACTGACATGCCCCCCGCACCGCTCCAGTTCTACCTCGCGAACGCGTTCGCGCCCACGCGCCACGGCGGCAACCAGGCCGCCGTCGTGCTGCTGCCAGCGGGGGACGCGCGCGCGCAGGACGAGGGCTGGATGGCCGCGACCGCGTGCGACTTTGCGCTCCCGATGACTGCGTTCTGCGAGGAGGCCGACGCTGCGGCAGGCGCCTACAGCATGCGGTGGTTCACGCCGGCGGGCCTTGTGCGTTTCGTCTCTTCTCTCTAATATGTCACCGAGTGCGTGAGGATCGCTAACAGCAGGAATCGCCGCTGTGCGGGCACGCGAGCCTGGCCGCCGCGGGCGTGCTCTTCCGGCTGCGGCCGTCTGTGCGCGAATTGAGCTTCAAGACGCGGCAGCGCGGCACCGTCGTCGCGACGCTGGCTGCCTTCGACGGCGAGGCGGTCGACGTCGGGCTCAGCCTGCCGATCGCGGAGGCGCCGCGGGCGAGCGCGGACGCGGCGGCGGTGTTTGGCCCCGTCATCTCGCGCGCGACGGGGCTCAAGGCTGAGGACTTTGTCCAGTTCGCGGCCATCGAGCACGGCGAGGGCGTCATTGCCGAGCTGGCTCCGAGTGTGGACTTGGAGCGCCTGCAAGTGGACACGGCGAAACTGCTCCCCGAGCTGAAGCACCACGGCGTGCTCACGCAGGTTGCCGGACCGGGTGAGGGCGGCGTGCACATCAACTCGCGCGTGTTCGTGCCGGCTGTGGGCATCCCGGAGGACCCGGTGGTGAGTGCAAGGCTGGCGAGGCTGAGCGCAGCGAAGCCGAGCCCACGTGCAGCAGCAGTGCTGCGCGGCCGTGATTAAGAGGTTGCTGACAGCAGACCGGGTCCGCGCACGCCCTCCTGACGCAGTACTACCTCGCTGGGCCGGGATCGCCGCGCATCGTCGCCGTCACCGGCGTGCAGAACGCCACCGCGGACGCGCAGGGCACGGCGCTGGACGCGCGGCAGGTGTCGGCGCGCGGCGGCGCGATGCGGTGCACGCTGGAGGACGGGCGCGCGCACGTCGTGGGCCGGGTGTACCAGTGGGCCGCGGGAACGCTTGAGTGACCTGGCTTGAGTGACCTGGCTTGAGTGACCTGGCTTGAGTGACCTGGCTTGAGTGACCTGGCTCGAGTGACCTGGCCGCTGACCCCGTCGCCGCTCTTCTCTCCCTTACGAGCAAGCGATGCATGTGCCTGTATGTGTACTAGAACTTCTCCTTTGCGGGGCGCACGTCGATCTCCTGGCTCCAGCAGCTCGGCCGCTGGTTCACGAGGTCGAGGTAGCTCTGCGCAATGTCGGCGGGCTCGAGCCGCTCCCCGGGCCCAACCTTGCCCATCATCTTCTCCACTCTCTCGGTGTTGATCTGGCCATCAACAACGACGTGCGCGACGTGCACGCCCTGCGGCCCAAACTCGCGCGCAAGGCACTGCGACAGCGAGCGCCGCGCGAACGCGCCGGGGCTCATCGCCGCGAAGCCCTTGCTGCCGCGCAGCGACGCGGTGGACCCCGTGAAGATGAGCGTGCCCCCGCCCGCGGACAGGAGGGCCGGGATCACCGCCTGCGAAAAGTCGAAGCCCTGCCTGTAGAACTCGTACGTGGCTGCTGTCAGCGCGGCAGCGCCGAGCGGAGCGAGCGGGCGCAGCGGGCGGGCACAGCGCAGCTCAGCTCGGCTGGTGGGCTGCTGTTCGGCGAGAGAGCGTACGCCAACGACGAGCAGCCCTCCCCTCGGTGCCAGGCTGTGCAGCCCGAGGAAGAATTCACTCACTCTCAAACTCCTCGCTCGTCTTCTCCAAAAACGGCCCGACGAGCCACGGCCCGCCATTGTTGCAGATGCCGACCTTGAGCTGGCTGCCGGGCCACTTCTTGGCGGCCTCGGCGACGGCCGCCTTGTAGCACTCGGGCGTGCCGTCGTACGTCGCCGTCAGGATGTTGCCCTGCGGCACGTTGTCGAGCTTGAGCGACGCGAGCGACCCGGGCAGCGAGCGGGACATCAGGATCAGGTTGTAGCTCTCGCCGAAGAGGCGCGCGATGGCCGCGCCCGTGCCCGGGCCGGCGCCGGTGATGAAGGCGGTTGCTTTGTGGGCCATGCTGCTTAGACGAAGGGGATGGAAGCGGGGAGGGAAGACGGAGGGTAGGAGTAGCGAGCACCGTGACGGCTTATATGCGCGAGGCTATGACGTTTGGTTACCGAGGCTCGGCCACTCGGGCTGCATGAGTCATCCCGCAGCGTCTGGTTCCGCACCAGCGTACCAGCTGCTCTGCTGCTGACGCCCGGCGGTCACGTCGACACTCACCTCGCAACAGGGGTGTCGGCTGCTCGTCGCCGGGGAGCTGGTCTTGGCATGCGCATGGTGACAGAGCAGCGGCGTCTGCGGTGCGGCGATCTGGCGATCCGTTGGCGGCGTCGGCGGCGGCGACCGGCGGCCGGCGGCCAGCGGGACGACGGTGATCCGACTCCTGGCCAAGAGGTGCAAGCCATCTGCAGATCTATCTTATCAGACTCTGAATGCCACGGTCAACCGGGGCAAGCTCGGACGCGAGCGCCTTCCTGCCGACTGCATTCCCTCACCTGGCTGACAATCGGCGCACGGTACACTGTATCCGGGAGCACGGCTCGCGGCTCGCTCTCAGTCACTATCCCCTTACTATCCCAAAGTCCCGCGACTCCCGAATGTACAAGTGCACGGGCCTGTGCCCCGTTTCGCATGGGGAGGCCGAGTTACAGCCCACGACTCTCGCTGTGCCATAGGATCCTTCGTAAGCGGACTGCGGCCTGCGGACATATCATGTCACCCCGCGATGAGCACTGCCCCCCGCCTTCGAACGCCATTCCATTCTTACCCCAGCCTCCCGCGCCGCCTGTCTCGGGATCACGCATCATGGTACTGTCCATTCATACACATACAGTGTCCAGTGTCATTATAGGTCTACATTGATCGTTTTCAGCTCGTCACATTGTCTTGTGTTTCGCGCGAGTTTCGGGGTCGTCGTTCGTCTGCTTCGTCGGTGCGTGCGGTGGTCGAAGGCCGAGGCGTGCAAGCGGGGCGGAGAGCTTGGCATCCCGCTCGTCACCGGGCGACAGGCCACGAGGCGCCGTGCGACGGCGGCTCCGTCCTAGCCGCTCAAGCGAGCAGCGGGGCGTCGAAGATCTGGTCCGTGCCGCACCCGCACTTGCCGAGCTGGAGCTGGTCCTTCTTCCCGTCCTTGGTGGCCTGGAGGCAGACGTCCTCTCCGCGGAGCTTGATGCGTGCGTCCTGCTCGTTCCCCCATGCGAGGGCCGTGTCCCACTGCTGCTCGGGCTTGCTCTCGTCGCACTTCTGGACGACGGCGAGCGTGCGCTCCGCGTTCGCGGCGAGGCAGAAGTCCGGGCTCGCCGCCTCCACGTTGCGCAGCGCCGTCGCGCCGAGCGACACACTCCAGCGCCCGCCCGACTTGCCCCGCGAGCCCGCTACGCACTCTTCGAGGTACACGGGCGCACCCGGGGCCGTGTCGTAGTCGGTCCGCACGCACAGGCCGCCGTTCGCGCGCAGCACAATGCCGCACCCGTCGTCGATGTACGTGCCGTCGGGGGCGTAGTTGGGCGTGCACAGCTCGCGCTTGACGGGCGAGGCGGAGGCGGCGGCGAGGAAGAACGACAGCGTCGAGAAGAGCATGTTGGGTGGGCGAGCGGGCAAGCGAGCGGAGCGAGCGAGGCAAGGAGTAGAGTGTGGAGCGGAGGAGCGTTAAGCCGAGTGAGAGGAGGTGTCGCTAAGCACGAGCAGACAGAGAGCAGCGCAGAGAGAGCAGAGTCGAGCGCAGAGACGGGTCGAGAGAAGACAGAAAGTCGGCGAGTTCTGATGGGGCCAGACGACCCGGCGGCGGAGTCGTTATATATGAAACGGAGGGGGTCACGCTAGCCGCGAGCTGGCACACGAGGGCGAGTAACGAGATACATGCGCTGTTCCTGTCCCTAGAGTTCTGTGGGAACAAGCATACGCAGGAGCGTGCGCACTCCCGCTGCGCGCTGCATGCGGTCATGCAGTGCTGCATCGGATCGATCATATCGCTTCACTCGACGAGAGCGTGAAGCCGTGCCTGCAGCAGACGCAGACTCTATTGTGATCGTCTGTCGGGTGCGAGCGAGCTCGGGCCTCGGGCTTTGCAGTAGCCTGCCGCGAGTGCACTCGGCTGCTCGCGGCTCCGCCTGGCCGCGGAGTAACTCCCCATTCAGCGCGGTGAGCCTAGTGCATCGCCGGCGTCGCGACAGCCGGCCGACATCCGTGAAGCGGTTCGATCTCATCGTCGTCGGGCGTAACGGGCGGGCAACTCGTCGGCGAATCTGCACCGGTCTCGGATCCCCGTGAGTGGGCACTGACGCTATCTGAGCGCTCGGGAGTGAGTGCGTTCCGAAGCTGACTGAGCGGCTCTTGACTGCCTGAGCAGCCGCTGACACCGGTGCACCCAGCGACGTGCATTGCTCTGCCGCAGGCGACCAGGCGATCGCCCGAAATGAGATTGGGCAACGAAGCCGCTGTCTCAGAGACGACACCCGCGGCGATCACGCCCTGGCGCCCTGTGGGTCGTGCCATGCGAAGATGAGAACTGCAGGGCTCGTCTTCTGAGCGTTCCAGAACCCTTCTCTAGCACTGCAGCGGCCATCTGCCGTGCGCAGCGCACAGCGCACAGCAAGCAGAGACCAGAGCAGGGCCATCGAGAAGGCTGGACGGAGGCGATATGATAGTGGGCTGCGCCGATTAGAGTTCACGCTGCCGCGGAAGCACATGAGGGCGTTTGCGTACGGCAGCGATTACGTTGCGCACAAGCAGATTGACGCAGATACAGCGGTGGCTAGCGATGGACTGGAGATACGCTGGAGCTTGCAGGATAAGCGAGGGCGGTGCGCACTGCAGCGGCCAGCGTAGGTTCGCAGGAACGAAGGAACGAAGGAACGAAGGAACAGGTGGGTGCAAGGTTCGCACGAGCGAAGGGTGCTGGTATCATATCTGGGGCCAATCACAGCGCCCGTCCTGCAGTGAATTGCTTCATGCCCCGAGAATGCGGCTCAGGAGCGCTCATGGCATCCAGTTCATGCACAGTACAGACCACTTCCGTCATTCACTGACCTATCTTCCTCGCTAGCAATTACGCCAGCTTGAGCACCTGGTCCGCGGCGCGCTGCTCGCCGTGGTCCCAGTGGCGCGCGGGCACCGTCTTCCCGTCGGCAGTGAGGACGAGCCCGCTCCAGCGGTTGACGGCGCGGTAGCTCCCCTCTCCGGCGGTGATGAGCCACCACTGCTCCTTTGCGCCCGGCTCGGCATCGGTCAGCGCGACGGGGGAGCCCCACTTGCGCTCCTGGACGCCGAGGGCCTTGCCCTCCTTGCGGAGCGTGTACGCGCCGTCGCCCGTGCTCTGCACGGCGTACCCCGCCAGCGTCCCCTCGATGGGCTTCACGCCGTCCGCCTCGCCGAGACTGACCGTCGCGTAGTCGCCGTTCTTGCCCGCGTGGCAGTAGAACGAGCAGTAGCTGCGCCACGTGCGCCCGACGATGCCGCCGCCCGTGGCGCTCACCGCGTCCACGAACCAGCGGTACCAGCTGCTGGTGACGTAGCTGCTGCCCGTGTCGCCGAGGAGCTCCCACTTCTGCTGAGCGAGGTCGGCGCACGCGTAGAACTGCTGCGGGGTGGGGTCCTCTGCGGGGCTCTGCGGCTCGCCGACCCACCTGCCCGCGAACGCGTTCCACGCGACGTCGATCACGAACAGCGGCGTCGTGCCCGGCGCCTTCTTGGCGCGCACGAGCTCGTCCGCCTTCCCCGGGACGGTCGGGTCGTACGTGTTGCTCGCGTACCCGCGCGGGTTCACCGACGTCGGCACGAGCACGCTCTCGCGCCCGCCGAGCCCGGGCTCCTCCCACTTGCCGTCGTGGTACTTCTTAAAGTCGCGCAGCTTGCTCGCGATCGGCGCGCGCGCGACGTGCGCGTAGAACAGCTTCCAGCTGCCGCCCTTGTCGACGACGCGCGAGTTGTAGAACACGTACACGTACCCGCTCGCGAGGTCGAACGTGATGCGCGGGTCGCCGTTGCCGTAGTAGTACGTGTCGTGCGGGAACGCCGCCGTGTCGTTGCGCCCCGTGCTGAACGGCGACGTCAGGACGTGCTCCGTGATCTCCCACGTGCGGCCCTGGTCGCGGCTGACGGCGCGGTCGATGCTGTCCATGTGCAGCCCGTCGCCGAACGGCTCGGGCGTGAACTCGTTGTGCACGAGCCCGATCCAGTCGCCCGTGTCCGGGTCGACCCACGTGCCCGCCAGGTCGCAGTAGTTGGCCTCGCTGTAGCGGCTCTTGGGCTTTGTGGACCGGGTCGCCTCGCGCCCCGTCGGCGAGAGGACGTTGCACCGGAACGTCGTGTCTGCGTTCGAGTCGCGCGGCTCGCTCGCGTTCACGGCGCCGTTCAGCGCCGCGTGCGGCTTCAGCTCGTCGAACGACGCGCCAGAGAAGAACTTCCACGCACGCGAGTCGTTCGCACCGTACAGAGCGTGCGCCTGCTGCATGTAGAACGTCCCGTCCTTGTCCAGGAACCCGCACGCGGGCGTGTCGTCCGGGTACGGCCAGGGCCCGATCGTGCCGACGCTGAGGCCCGCGAGGGCCGGCGTCGCCGCCAGTATGCTTGCGAGGGCTGTCCGCATGTCTGTGTGAGTGTGTAGGGTTGTCAGCGAAGCAGCGGGGCTTAAGTATCTCGCCCGCTGCGGGCGGTGTTCGGCGCACGTTCGGCGCCAGAACGCGGGACCCAACACCCTCACGCTAGCGAGAACGCTAGCAGAGCTTGTCCACTGCCCAATTCACACAGTGTTCTGTGCGGAGGGCGGAGTTCCGGACGCTAAGCGGCCGGTCGGGGGATTCGCCGCTTCGCTGCGTTCGGGGGACCGGACCGGTTCCATGGCTGCGTGCCAGGCTGGTGTTCCATGGTGGTTCTCTGCGTTGTGAGTTGCACTAGCGCGTTGAGCGCGCATTCGACGGCAGGGACCTCGGCGATCGGCGACGAGCGAGCGAAGCGGACGCAAGGCTCGTGCCGCCGAGGACCCCGAGGATACGCGTCGATCGCCGTGATGACGCAACGACGCCGCGGAAGTAGAACCGCTCTCTACATCCACGGTGGCAGCGAGGAGAGTCGTGCTGAGGCGATGACTTGCTGGCGTAGTCTCAACGGGTGCGCTCGGGCACGCACGGCTATGCCCCTCGTTCTTGGCCGCCTGCAGCTTGAGCCGCTCTATATGGGAAGCAGTGTTCGTGCATGCACTGTAAGGCTAAGCTGCAGAGTCTATGTAGATCTGATTGATGACTTCTTGTGACTTGGGATCCGGGCTTCGTCCTGCAGCCCGCTCCATATCGTCTTGATCTTGATCTCCCGGGTATAGACTACGTGGCCTATCCCGCAGTCGGCTCGCCCAAGCCCGCCATCGCCCATACCTGCCCCTGTGCGCCGGTGCACTTCTCGAGCCTGATCTCGCGTGCGTTGCGGCTCGAAGCGGGGTTTGCGAGGCACAGTTTCTCGCTGCCGTGCCACTGGACGGTGCCGAGGGTCGTCTTCTGGGTGCGGCTAGTGACGGTCGTGACCCAAGCCTGCTCCTTGTTGTTGGCGCACTTCTGCATTTCGACCCCGTCGCGCGCGCCGTTCACAGCGAGGCAGAACCCCGCGCGGCTCGCCTGCATGTTGCGCAGCTGCGTGCGGCCCAGCAGCATGTCCCAGCGCCCGCCCGTCTGCGTCAGCCCGAGGCAGGGCGCGAGCACGGCCGCGTCGCCTGCCTTTGTGTCGGCGGGGACGCGCACGCACAGCGCGCCCGAGTTGCGCGCAGCAGCCGTCTGGATCGTCACCCCGCACCCCTCGTCGATGTACTGCCCGGTCGGCGCGTAGGTCTCCTTGCAGATACGCGCGGGCGCGTGCGCGCGCGAGTGGTCGCCGCCCCACGGCAGCGTGCGCTGCGGCAGCGCAGAGGCGGCGCACAGGAAGGCGAGCGCGAGCGTCTTGAGCAGCATGGTAGTGTCGGGTGTAGGTGGAGGATGACAGGACGGAAAGAGGGAGCCCAGCAGGCTCAATATATAGCTGCACGCAGAGGCCGTGCGGGCCTGCTTCTCAGATTCGGGCCGCCGCACCGCGCTCGCACTGCACTGCTCTCGGCGGGGTGCAACTCGGGGCGAAACACGCCTCTGCGTCACTGCGCCGTCGCCCCGCTGCAACGCTGCTCTACGGCCGCGCCGCTGTCCGTAGCGTCGCTTCTGCCTGTCCCCGGTCGCCGACGCTGTCCAAAAACGCTTGGCGCACGCCCGACGCACTCGCACACATCTGCACCGACCTCCGTGCCGTCGTCAGCTCAGCGCAAACACCGGTATGCTGTGCCTCCTCGACAGTCCAGCGCAGCCAGCACAGCGCTCGCACGAGTTCCAGTGCAGCAAGTATGCACGGGGTCCGCTTCATGAGCTTCTCAGGGCCGTGCTCCAGTCGCGAGCGGAGCCCCGGCGGCCGATAGAGTTGGCCGGCTGCCTGACGGACGAGACAGGGCTTATCGCGCTTTAAGCTTACGGTCCCGCTGCTGTAGCTTTCGTTCCTGTGAGCTTGCGCTCGCTGAGAGAGCGCAACTGGTGCTCTATCTCGGTTCGGGTAGAACTGTGGTGTGCGCAAGAGTGCGGTGTCCGTTACGCACAGCGCAGAGACGCTCGGTTCTGCCTGTCACCACGAAGTGGTCGCTGCCTGGCGTCTGAATGCTGCCGCCGACCCTCCTGAGACACGGCTTGGGTAGACGTAAAGCACGCTTGAGCCAGCCCTCTTCGCGCCGCAAGTTCGGCTGCGTCCATTCGACGCCTTTGTAAGCCAGTCTGGAGAACAGACGTGTGCAGCAGCCCCAAACAGAACCGGGCCCAGACCTTGGCCGCCATCGCCCAATGCAAGCGACATCTCATATCTGAAAGAGTTGGGTTGCGGACGGGGTACCTGTAACGCCCCCGTTTGTGCAGTCCGCAGGTGACAGGGACTGGGCGTGACAGTGCGCGACCGAGTGCCGGCAACTTGTAGATCTCGAAGTCGGCTACTTGTTCACTCGACCGGGCTTGCTGAGGCCGGCTTGCAAGCATGGCGGGCCGTTCAGCACCTCGGCATTGCAGAAAATGAGCGAAATCGCGCATCTGTGCCACCGCTCAGCAGTGCAGCTTGCCTTGTTCTCTACGCGGCGGCGAGGTTAAGGTCGGAAGATGGTCGACCTGACGGCCGGCACAGCATCATCGGAGCAAAGCACACTTTTGGCTGCATCACTGCGCCCCGGGGCGTTGACGTCGTCGCTCTTCTCAAGCGAGGTAGCGCCTATATAATCTTTAGTCAGCGCTAGGTCGTCTCCCCAGCACCATGGCCTCCGCTCTCCTGGCCCCGATCCTCGTCCGCGCCGCCGGCCGCGACGCAGCCAGCAAGCAGCGCATCACGACGTGCCCAGCCCGCACGCTCGCGCGCCCCTTCGTGCTCCCGCAGCAGACATACGGCGCCGACTCGCCGTTTGTGCGCGGCTACTCCCCGCTGCTGCCCGTGTCCGAGCCGGCCTTTGTCGCCTTCGTCGACCGCCTGAACGCCGCCATGTGCCGCAGCCCCGAGGCGCAGGCGCTCACTGTCGCCAGCTTTGCGAGCATGATCATGTGCGTGCAGCGTGCAGCGCTCAGCTGGGCAGAGTGGAGCTACAGCTGACGCCAGACCCGGGGTCGGTACCGTGCTCGGGGCTGTCGTGGGCGCAGGGGCGCAGGTGCACGCCGCGACTGAGCGAAGGAAGGCCGTAGAGGCGGTCCTGGAGGGCGGGAACGCGGAGCTGTTCCACCCATACGGCCTCGAGGCTTCGTCAGTTGTCATTACCACCAGGATGAACTGACCCCAGGGTCGTAGTCACGGAGCAGTTGCACGAGCTGCTGGGCCTGCCTCCCGGCGATCCTCCACCTGCACACGAAGAGAACGAAAGCGAGGACGAGGACGAGGAAGGCGACCTCTATGTCACGGAGGACAAACGCCCCAGTTCCACATCTGCCTCATACCCGCAGGCAGACCGGCTCGCGCCCTATGCGTCCTACGTCATCGAGCCCAGCAAGGTCCTGTCCCCGGTCAGGGTGACGTACCATGACCGCGACGATTTGCTCGCCAACACAGCCGCGAAGAGCCAGACGTGGCGCGCACACAGGAAGGAGAAGGGTGCGGCGAAGCAGGCTGCAAAAGGCAAGGGCAAGAAGTTGGCAAAACTGCACCGGGAGGCTCTCTGGGTGAGTCTGCGCTGGGCGCCGCTGACAGTAGCTCATCGTGGCTTGACAGCTGTATCTGGTCTCCCTGCCACTCACCAACGTGAGCCATACACATTCTTCGCAATCCTGGTGAATGATAACCTGCCTCCTCGGCCATGTAGCAGGCTGCGCGGAGGTCTGATGCATTCAATGGGGCGCAACAGAGTGTATCTGCCGCGCCGACAGGTCGAGCTGGTTCAGCATGCAATCGAAGTGTCTTTTCACCTAAATACATTAACAAAATTGACTGTCAGAGCACCTATCTTTGTCTGTCACCTCTCTTTTACGCTCCAGAAGCAGTGGACATGGCTGAGGAGGTGTTAGCAAGAGCTCCCAGGATTTTCGGCGATTTCTTTGATTTTGACTTGGTCGACCAACCTCCCGGAGCCGCCAAAAGACACGATCTCTCACCTAACCTGAATCAATTTAGCACGCAACACATCGCCGTCGGTGCCGCCGTCGCTCCTGCCGCCTGTGTGGGCCCCCGTGCACTGTCCTGACGCTGTGCTACCCCAAACAGCTCTCCCCAGGTCTTGCTCACACCAACACCACGTCTGTCGACCTCAAAAGTGTCGTAGCCGCATTGGCCAAGCGGTAAGGCGTCCGTTTCCTAAGCGGAAGATCGCGGGTTCGACCCCCGCATGTGGTTGTGCGTCTCGTCGCCGGGACGTTTGCTTTTGATGGTGGACGAGTCGGAGACGTTGAGCGGTGGAAGGGGTGGTGGCGGAGTTCATGATGACGAGAGCGCCCTGAAAACATTTTGCTTCCGCGTGCCTGGCGGGCGGAATGCCAGGGCGCCAGGGGCCTCTGGGGTGTCGATTCGGCCGAGGGGATGCCTGGTTTCGCGCTTGCAGCGTTGTGACAGGCAAGGATGGCGTTTTGGTGGTTGCAGAGCGGTGGGTGATGGTAAAGCAGAAGAGGCAGCTGGTGTGGCAGTGGTGGCGTGTCGAGGTTGGTGTTTGCGCCCCTGCGGACGTGGAAGCAAGGCGACTACGGCCGAGGCGTGTGCTTCCCAAGCAGGTTTCTCAACCTCAGAGGGGCCTTCTGGACGCTGGTGAGAGCGGTCAGGGCCAGATAAGATAGCAGCGCTCCGGTATCGCGGCTCAGACCGAGCTCGCCCTCCAAGCCGCAGCAACCCATTGCCGCGGCAATCGACAGTCTGCGGGGCGTACATGCATGCAATGAGGCGTGCACAGTGGCCTAGGCACCTTTGCAGACAGGCGTGCAGGGCTGGTGCCTGCGCCCATCATGGCAGGAGCTTTTCAGACGTGTCGCCCCCTCGCGTTGATGGATCGTTCACCCTTCCTTTCACTACCTCTCTCAACATCGCTCTTCGACCGTTCCAACGAGCGTTCCTCGGTACATCCACACCTCCCAGCCCCGCACGGAGAGCTAACAAACGAAGCATCCCGCGCTCGCGGTGGAGGTGATGATGTGCGCTGCCGTGCAAAAGGTGGTAGGGCTGGTTCACCGACTGGAAGGTGGTGAGTGCCCACGTGTACACGGACCGCACAAGACATTCGCTGACATCAGGCCGCCACCGCTGAGGAGCGCGCCGAGGAAGACATGGGCGGCCCTCAACACCTCGTCACCAACTTCATGCAGTGCTGCGGCATCGGCCTCGAGCGCGTGCAGGTGTTCTCTGTCGACAGTAAGCCCGCCTCACTCCCAAGCAAAAGCTGATGTATCAGTTCCCGAGGACACCGTCGACCCTTACGAGTACAGGGCACGGGACGATCTTCAGGCCTCGGAGTGCGCGACCATTTCGGCTCTGTGGCTTTTGTGCCTCGACTTGACGCGCGAAGGGCTCGCAGCATTGCGTCCACTGTCCCGCGGCGTCTTCCCCTCCCAGCTCACGATGCTGAGCTGGACCGTCGCAGTCTTGACGAGATGAACGCGAAGATCGCTCGACACGTCGACGAGGCGGTCGGCGTCTGGCGAGAGGTGGGTGCCATGCCCACCAAGATCCACCCGAGCGCAGTAGCGGACGCCAAGAAGCATGGGCTCTGCTCAGCGCACGTGGGGCGGTGATGTCGCTCTGGTGACACTTACCAGCGACATCACCGTCGAGGCGTTCCAGGGACGGCACCCAGAAGTGGGGTACCATGACCGCCTCTCCGATCCGGGACCCGCTCTGGGCTGCCAGTTGCGCGAGCACGCCTTCGCCGCGCTGGACACGCCGGCTGACTCAGTCGGCCTCCCAGCAGCCAAGCGTCGGGAGGCCTTTGGGCCCGCGGTTGACTTGTGGGGTCTCGTCGTGTCGCGCGAGCATCTTGCGCTTGCGGTCGTCTTGGCGTGGAGACACCTCTGCCGGCTTGACGCCGATGTGATCCCGGCTGAGAGCAGACGGGTCGCCCAGCTCCTAGTTCTGAGCGACCTCTTTGAGGCTGTCTCCGAGTGCGAGGGCGCCCAAGCGTTCTTGGAGGGAGACACCTCGCTCGCCGTATCGATCTCAGAGGAGCTTAGTGCTCGTAAGGAGGTTCCGCGCTGGGAGCACGCCTACTCATCTGCGTGGACAAGCGTGAGCAACCGTATCTACGTTGCACGCTTGTCAGCCCCTCGACCCCGGTCGCGTCAAGTACCTGAGTTGGGGAAAACGGTGGCTGACCAGCTGGTCGCCGGCATCGAGCTGGTCCAGCTGGCGACTATCGCCCTCTGCCAATTTAAGGCCAAGCATGGTCGTCGGCCGCAATCCCTCGCCGACTTCCAGGAGGTCAGGTGGGCGGCTCTTCACCGAGCTGAAGAGATCGGCTTGTCCAAGGCCATCGAGGACTCCCGCGAGGCCACGGACCAGCTCTCATGCTGGCTGGGTTGTCTTCGCTCGGTCGGGTTTGGTCGTGCGCCATCCATGGCGTCCTCGTACCACCGCCGAGGACCGGGACGAGGAAGCGTGGCTCCTCAGGCTGAAGGAGGGGGTAGAAATCGTCAACTCGGCATCGGTCTCGGGGACGAACGCGACCTTGACGATGTCGCCGTCGCAACTCAGGGACTGGATTGCCGTGCGCTTTGGCGAGCACAACGCCCAACGCGCAGAGGCAGCGGCCGCGGAGGGGTACTTCAAAAACTCCCCCGTTGGCCCTGTCAAGGCCATACTCGATCTGGCGACGGAGGCAACCTTCGTTAGCGCTGACGAGAAGGAGCGCGTCCTCCGCATCGTGCGCTGCACGAGATGCGGCTGCTCCATCGTCGGCTACTCGTCAAACATTTGTCGCAAATGTCCTGGAGGCCCGGGGTCCGCCGCTGCCGCCGAGTGGGGCGCTAACGGCCTGGAGAAGATCATCTTCGCCTTTCCCCGCGAAGCCTGGGCACACCCCGACGTCTTGATCCCGACCTCGTCACGGGCCCGTGGAGGAGAAGTTGGTCAACGTGCTCGAGGCCCGCGACGTTGTCGCTGCCCTTGCCGTCGGTGGCGCCCGTGAGGACCACCGTTTTGTGCCAGTCGCCCGCGCGAACGCAACCGACATCACTGGCCCGGTCTACTTCTTGGTGCGGCGCGGATCGTCGTTCGACTGGATCGTTACCCTCGCCATCGCTGCCTTTTCGCCGACATCCCTGGCAAGGTCCCCGCGTACGAGCAGAAGACGTTCCGGCTGCACCAGCTCCAGGCCGTCGTCCGAGCTCTCGGCAAGCGCGCCGCCACTGGGGTATCCGAGTGCTCGGAGCCTGACAGCTGTGGATGGACGACACTGGCGTGGGTTCAAAAGAACCACGCATTTGTCGAGTCCAACGGTGCCAGGACCAACCGCACGTGCCAGCAGGTGGAAGTCGCCACGATCCAGACCTTCCAGGAGCTTTCGCGCCCGGTGAAGCGTGCTCTGTGGGCGTCTTTCATAACGACAAACAAGGCGCGCATAATGGTCGCCAACTTTGCTGGTCTGTTTGATGGCTACCGCGTGGCCATGTCGGCAAGTACGTTGTCAAATGTGAACGTTGTCTGTGTATGCATATATGTGCAGTAAGCAAGCTTTATCCAGCACTGCAGATGCATCCAAGCCCAAGAGACTGAGCCACTCCCATGCGTTCACGATTGACGAGGTGTTGCCCTTGTTCCGTGTAATCCCTGGTCAGTGACTGGCCCGGCTGAGCTCCGCACTCTGCCGCAATACGGGGCCGACGACTAACCGGGACGCCGCACGGACTGACCCTACTTCTGTTATGTCTTCCAGAAGCGTTAGTTTCCTATTTCCATCTCAGCGCTGCCTCAAGTCCGTGTCACGAGTTGCAGTGCAACATTTCCGTGCCTCACCGTGCTAGTAGCTTTGCCGGACGATGCTCACACGAGCGTCACCGAGAGAGAAGGACAGGCGCGTAAATCGCGTAAATCAACGTGCCACGTGGGACGGGGGACAAATTCGGCCGACGGGTGGGCGATGGGTGACTTTTCCGCGGGCTGTGATTGGCTTTCGGGTGGAGTCACCCGAAAAGCGTGCCCGCCTGAACCGGTTACACTCGCTGGACGCTCGACTTTCCAACTCGATTCATACGTCCACCGCGTCTCCACCGATCGTCGTCCGCAATATAATACGGCGGCACCCTCCTCCCCTCCCCGCTCGATTCCCCACACCACACGCACCATGACCTCGTCCGCCCCGAGAACCCTCTACGACAAGGTCTTCGACGACCACGTCGTCAAGTCCGGAAACGGCGACACCCTCATCTACATCGACCGTCACCTCGTCCACGAGGTCACCTCCCCCCAGGCCTTCGAGGGCCTCCGCAACGCCGGCCGCAAGGTCCGCAGGACCGACTGCACCCTAGCCACCGTCGACCACAACATCCCGTGAGTACTGCGCGTTTTTTCCGGCCGCATGCCGCAGTGCGGAAATGTTGGAGCGATCTGCGGAACCTGTGTCTTTCCCGCGGACTTGTCCGGTCACCGAGGCATGCCGGTCGTGTGGGCACTGTGTGTGTTTGCACGGTCGAAATCGCTCGGAAAAGTCACTTGCAGGTTCCCTTCTAGCTCGACGAGCCCGGCTGACGCCCAGCACCACCTCCCGTAAGACGTTCAAGGATGTCTCCTCGTTCATCAACGAGGCCGACTCGCGTGCCCAGGTCGAGGCCCTGGAGCAGAACGTCAAGGAGTTCGGCCTCACCTACTTCGGCATGGGCGACAAGCGCCAGGGTATCGTCCACATTATCGGCCCCGAGCAGGGCTTCACCCTCCCCGGCACCACCGTCGTCTGCGGTGACTCGCACACCTCGACCCATGGTGCTTTCGGTGCCCTCGCCTTCGGTATCGGCACTTCCGAGGTCGAGCACGTCCTCGCGACCCAGACCCTCCCCCAGGCCAAGTCCAAGAACATGCGCATCAACGTCGAGGGCAAGCTCCCCGAGGGCGTCGCGTCCAAGGACATTGTCCTCCACATCATCGGCGTCATCGGAACCGCCGGAGGAACCGGCTGTGTCATCGAGTTCTCCGGCTCAGCCATCCGCGCCCTCTCCATGGAGGCCCGTATGTCCATCTGTAACATGGCCATCGAGGCCGGTGCCCGTGCCGGTATGATCGCCCCCGACGACATCACCTTCGAGTACCTCAAGGGCCGCCCTCTCTCGCCTGCCGGCGAGGAGTGGGACAAGGCTGAGGCTTACTGGCGCTCGCTCAAGTCCGACGAGGGCGCCAAGTACGACATCGAGATCGAGCTCAAGGCCGAGGACATCATCCCCACCGTCACCTGGGGAACCTCGCCCCAGGACGTCGTCCCCATCACCGGCAAGGTCCCCGTCCCCTCGGAGATGCCCGCCAACAAGCGCCAGGACGCCGAGAAGGCGCTCAAGTACATGGGCCTCGAGGCCGGCCAGCCCATGGAGGAGGTCAAGGTCGACAAGGTCTTCTTCGGCTCGTGCACGAACGGCCGTATCGAGGACATGCGCTCCGCTGCGCGCGTCATTGTCGCCTCCGGCAAGAACGGCGGCCCCACCCAGGTCGCCGAGGGCGTCTACGCCATGGTCGTCCCCGGCTCTGGTCTCGTCAAGCGCCAGGCCGAGGCTGAGGGTCTCGACGTCATCTTCAAGAAGGCCGGCTTCGACTGGCGTGAGGCTGGCTGCTCCATGTGCCTCGGCATGAACCCCGACCAGCTCAAGCCCGGAGAGCGCTGCGCGTCGACCTCGAACCGTAACTTCGAGGGCCGCCAGGGCGCCGGTGGTCGCACCCACCTCGTCTCGCCCGCCATGGCTACCGCTGCCGCGCTCACCGGCCGCCTCACCGACGTCCGCAAGCTCATGGGCGAGCACGTCTCGGACGACGGCGGCATCAAGATCTCGAAGTACTCGGACTTCCTCGAGCCCCTGATCCCCGCGTCCGCCGCTGCCTCGAGCGAGGAGGCGCGCGAGGACCCCGACGAGCAGGCCAAGGCCGAGCCCGCGCCGTCGGGCGAGGGCCAGCCCAAGTTCACTGTCGTCAAGGGCATTGCCGCGCCCATGTGGGAGGCCAACATCGACACGGACAAGATCATCCCCAAGCAGTTCCTCAAGACGCTGCTGCGCACTGGCCTCGGCTCTGCGCTCTTCTGGCCCGCGCGTTACGACGTCAAGACGGGCGAGCCGATCCCCGACTTCGTGCTGAACCGCGAGCCGTTCACCAAGTCCAAGCTGCTGGTGTGCACTGGCCCGAACTTCGGCTGCGGCTCGTCGCGTGAGCACGCGCCGTGGGCGCTGAACGACTTTGGCATCCGGTGTGTGATGGCGCCCTCGTTCGGAGACATCTTCAAGAACAACTGCTTCAAGAACGGCATGCTGCCGCTCGAGCTGCCGCAGGACGCGCTCGAGCAGCTGTACAAGGACGCCGAGTCCGGGGCCGAGATTGCGGTCGACCTCGAGAACGAGTGCGTCGTGCGTCCGAACGGCGACAAGATCGCGTTCAAGATCGACCCCTTCCGCCGCCACTGCCTCGTCAACGGCCTCGACGACATCGGCCTCACGCTCCAGAACGCCAAGGACATCGACACGTTCGAGGCCAAGCGCTCTACCAACTGGCCCTGGCTCGACGGCGCCGGCTACGCCAAGGGCAACCGCGTCGTGCCCCTGCGCCAGAAGGCCGCCAAGAACGACTGGTAAGCTTGCCCGCGAGGGCGAGTGTGTGCTGTGCGCTGCTGCAGCCCTTCAGCAGCCAGCCGCTGGGATAGTTTTAGTTAGAAAAAATACCGACGACCTCTCGGTGTATAGTCTGTCCGATGTACCAATATGCTTTTGGCTGTGTGGCCCTGCCTCTGCTTGTGTCGGTGGGGATGCATCTGTGCTGATAGTAATGATACAGAATGGTGGGGTGGTAGAGTGGTGTGCTGGTGGGAGATATCAGACCAAACTTTAGACCAAGCGGCGGTCAGCGGCGGGCTGCATGGGGACGGCGGAGCCGCTCGCGCAAATCTCGGGGTGCTCCTCAGCGTACTCCTTCTCCTGCTGCTTCTTGGCCTGGACGTGGTCCTTGCCGTAGAAGACGCCGTCGAGGGCGTCGACGAGGGGGCGGCGGATGTGCTCGAAGAGCTCGGGCCCCTCGCGGATGAGGACGATGATGACCTCGACAGCGATGAGGGCGATGATGATGAGCTCCATGCGGTGGCCCGAGGCCTCGGTGAGGAGCGCGCGCAGCGTGTTCTGGACCTCCTGGGCGTAGTCGATCTTCTTGTTGATGGCCTCGATGCGCTCCTTGATCTCGAACTCGGACGCGACGCTGTCAAAGTAGCTCTCGAGCTCGGGCTCGGACCAGTAGAACTCGGGCGTCTCCTCGAGTCCGCCGCCGCGCGTGTTGACGGCCATGCGCAGCACCATGAGCTCGCCCATCTTGCGGATGACGTCGCGGCGCTCGAGCGGCTGCTGGCCGAAGAGCGCGAGCGCGCGGGGGATGCGGCTGACGGACGCGATGTGCCGGTCGAGGCGGCCTTCGAGGACGGAGAGCGACGACGAGCGCGACAGCGACAGCGACAGCGTGTAGCGCGCGAGCAGGGACGCGAGCCCGGGCGACGGCGGGAACGTCGACAGCTCGGGCGGCCCGCCGAGCAGGATCAGGTTGCCGACAATCTGCGTCTTGTCGCTCGGGTCGACGACAAAGTCGACCTCCTCGACCTCGTACTCGTCGGGAGTGAGCGGCTCGATCTCGATGCCCGCGCCGCGCCGCTTGAGCACGTCGCGCTCAAACGCCCGCCCCTCCTCCTCCGTCAGGCCCCACGTCACAAAGCTGCCCCCGTTGAACACCCAGATCTCGCCCCGCTCCCCGTACTCGAAGCCCATGTCCGGGTCCGTCTCCTCCTCCTCGGCCGCGCTCGGCACGTCCTTGCCGCGCACGAGGCGCTCCGCCCCGCCCCGCCCCTTCCACGGCCCGATCACGAACGCCCGCTCCCGGTCGCCCTCCGGCACCTCCTCCCAGCGCACGCCCAGGTGCCGCAGCACGGCGCCGAGGCGCGCGAGGTCGTACCGCTCCGCCGTCGTGTGCGCGATGCACTGCAGGATGGGCCCGCGCGTCGGCGCCGGGTTGTTGCGCAGCGGCGCCGACGCAGCCTCGAGCCGGCGCTTCGGCGGCTTGTGCGCCGCAGACGGCAGCTTGGCCAGCGCCGGCAGCTGCGACGCGTGCGCGTGCGACAGCCGCCGCATGCGGTCGAGCGGGTGCGAGCTCGCGAAACGCGCCGCAAGAGCCGAGGTCGAAGTAGACGTCGAGGGGGTCGAGAGCGCCAGGCGCGCAGGCGGCGCAGAGCGCACAGCCCGCAGCGCCGGCGCCAGGCTCCGCGGTATTCCTCGCAGAAGCATTTTGGTCGATGGGAGTGAAGAAGTGGGCGGTAGGGAGTTTGGGAGTGAAGAAGTAGGCGGTAGCGGCTTTGGCAGCGGACACTCGGCTTGCCGCAAAGATGACGAGTCCACGGCACGGAGTCCGGCACGCACGTCCGCAGAGTGTCCGCCCGACTTTTGTGGGCGGCAAATTTAGGCCCACAGGTCGCCGCACGTGCGCCGTCCACCGCTCGCACGCCTACACCTCTCACTTATCAATACGCCGAGCCCTGCCGATCCCATGCACCTGTCACCCATGCACGGCCTCTCACAGAGAAAGAATGTTGCATCTAATACAGGGTCACCACTCTAGTACTTCTTCTCGGCCGCGTCCATGTCCTTGAGCATGGCCGTGCTGTGCTTCGTGTCGAGGAACAGGCCGTTCAGCTCGCTGATGTCGTCCGTCGTCACCTCGGACCTGCCGCCCGTCTTGGCCAGGATCATGGCCGGCGTCAGCAGCTGCAGCGCGTAGCGCAGCGAGCTCTTCGTGCCCTCGTCCGCGAGCTGGTCGAGCGCCGCCGGCTGCACGCTGAGGCCCTCGACGCGGCACCTCGTCTCGAGGATCGTGCGGATCTCGTCGCGCGCGTACGGCTCCGTCTTGACGATCATGCATCGATCGAGCAGGTCGACCGGCAGCCCGTGCGGCGACCGCACGCCCTCGGCCATGACGCCCGGCCCGTCGTCGGTGCCGCGGATCGTGCAGATGCCGCGGTTAGACGCAAAGACGACGTACGGCGACAGCGGGCTCTCGAGCGCGCGGTTCAGGTACGTGAAGCACTCCATGTCGAGCATGTGCACCTCGTCGATGAAGAGCACACCCGGGACGACCTCGGCGACGCCCTGCTCGACATACCGGTCGACAACCTTGTTGATCTCGCGCCGCAGCTTGTCCGTCACCTCGGTCCGGCCGCCCTTCACCAGCTGCCCCATGACCGACATAATGTCCTGTCCGCCCTGCGGGCGCGCGTTCGCCATGTCGAGGTCGTGCAGCGTCACGTCCTGCACCAGCTCCTTGCGCTTGTGCACCTCGCCCTTCGGCAGCGGCACGTATTCCTCCGCCTCCAGGTCGTACTCGGAGGCGTACGCGTCCGAGCGGCCAACGCGCTTAACGGCGCCAGTGTTCGCCTCAATGTAGATGACGTCGCCGACAACGACACGCTCCTTCTGGATCGCCTCGTACACCGATGGATCCAGCCGCAGCTGCTTCGTTCCCTTGACCGTCTTCAGGCCAACAATCACGTGCGAAATCGTCTTGCCGTACCCGCTCAGAGGGTTCTCCGCCTCGGATGGCGTGAGCTCGGTCACCTCGCCCTCGTACACCTCCTTCGTCTCCTTGATGCGCAGGCCTGATGTCAGCTGGAAGAGTCAGCCCATAGCTTACCGATTGCTCGCCTGAAGGCACTTCCGAGAACCTCCGTCTTCTTGACCTCGCCAGAGTACACCTCCGAGCCGACCATGGCGCAGAACGGCACGCGCGAGCCCAGCTCCTGCGAGAGCGCGACAGCGAGGGCAGTCTGATGTCAGCTAATTCTCACTCGTTGCGAAAGCTGTAGGATGCGGAGGCCACACGATTCAGTTGATAAGAACAAGAATTAGTCTGCGGCGGCAGCATTGCCCGCACATCGTCATGCGCCTGCCCTCGCACGCTATCCAGTCCTCGGTCACAGCTGCGTAACCACCTCCGATCACAGCATCAACTCACCTTACCCGTCCCCGGAGGACCGACGAGCAGCAGGGGCCGTCCGGAGTGCTTGCCCTGGCGGAGGAGGGCGAGATGGAGGCCGAGGGCCTCACGCGCCGAGCGCTGGCCGACGAGCCCCTGGCTGGTCTCCATGGCGGTTCCATCGTCGGCGAGGCCTAGGCCCTTGATGTGGGAGTGTGTGGCGATGCGGCTCTCGCGGGTGGTCGCGGGCGGGGGCGCCTGGGTGATGATGGCGGGGGTCTGCCCTGTCGACGGCGGGGGAGCGCTCATGGTGTGCGGTAGATGGGGGATGGATCGTGATCGAACGCCTGAGGCCGGCTGCTCAAAACGTCACCAACAACAATCTACAAGCATCCGCCGCTGGTGGAGGGCTGCCTCTGGCGGGCGTCTTCTAATTTTCTTCCGCGCCCTTTTCGCCATTTTCTCCCGCCCTCTACATGCCCGTGCCTGGCCGCCGAGGTGCTGCGAGCGTGCAGCCCGCCGCCGACTTTCTTCACGAGATCAGTTAAAAGTCCGCCTTCCGCATCGATCGCACACCAGCACGCCACCATGCCCCGCGCCGTCTTCCGACCAGTCCTCCTCGCCGCGCGGACGTTCGCGGCTACTGCTGCGCCTGCTGCGCTCGCCGCGCCCGCGCGCTCCGCCCTCCTCCGCCCCGCGACCGGCTCGATGCTGCGCGCCGCGCCCGCCTCGCTCGCCAACCGCCTCTCCCGCCCCACCACCCTCAGCCTGCTCGAGCGCATCAACCCTGCGCCCTTCCAGGCCCGCGGACACAGGAACGGCATGGAGTACCAGCCGTCCCAGCGCAAGAGGAAGAACAAGCACGGCTTCCTCTCCCGCATCCGCACCAAGCTCGGCCGCAAGGTGCTCTCCCGCCGGAGGGCCAAGGGCAGGCGCTTCCTCTCCCACTAAGCGTTGCGATCTCTGGCTGCGCTCAGCGCCTGAAACCGACTGCAAAAATCCAAACGACGTGATAACGACCGGGAGGGATCGAGGTCCTTACCCTTTGGACGGCCTCGGCCTCTTCAGCACGTATCACACCCTCATCAAGTCTTTAGCATTCCACCTCGGATACCCCTCACCCACCACTGAGCATGCAAAAATGTAGAATCTGACAAGCTCGGGTGTTCCGGCCGATGCTGACGTTACGCGACTGACAGGCTGTCGCCAAACATCCTCTCGCCTTGTGCTAATGACGGAGCTGTGTTGCTACAGTCGCTTGGCGCAGATTGTGCGCCTTTTTTCCAGCATACTGACCAGCAGCATTTGCATCAACTCTACACGCACTGGCCTGTTTCATCTCTTACACTGATCTCATAATGCACAACTATAGCACGCAAGCAAGCAGATACTGTCTGGGGGTCGAGGGGTCGTGTGTCGTATCGTATGGTGTGTGGGCGATCGCTCGCAAAGTCCGGCCCGGGGAAGCGAGAAAAGATCTAGGGGACGCTCGACATGTTACTAGTGTTTAGGCCGACTGGGCCGCTGCCGTCGGCTCTGCAGGCGTCCTGCATGTTCATCGCGATGCGGACTGGGACGGCTCCCATGATCGGGGCAGCCACTCCTGCGCGGCACGGTGTCGCTTCAGCTCCTCGGGCGGCGAGCCGACCATCTTACCGATCAAATACGGGAGCTTGTGGTCCGGGCTTACCCGGCGCAGGAAGTCGACGTACCGCGCCAGCTCGAGGTGCAGAGTTGGGTAGTAGGTCGTGGACGCCTTTCGGAACGTCTGCTGTCAGCTTCAACAGATCCATGGGAACCCACCACAAGGATACGGTCCAGACCTGACATGAGGAGGTCGTGGTGCAGCTGGCGAGCCTTGTCCATGCTTTGTTCAGCCGTCGCCTGCACCAGCGTGTTCAGAAGGCGGAAGTGGATAGTCTGTTGTCAGTTACTGAACAGAGAATCCAACTCACGGCGTAACCCATGGCTTCAAACTCGACACCGCCGGTAGCACCTCCAGGGGCAACCGGGCGTTCGACGGCGTTAACATCGACCTCGGATAACCTCCAGAGCGTGTTCGAGCCGTGGCACATAATCCAGAAGTAGTCACGGCACAGGTCAGCCATCTCCTGCACCCACGCCTTGAAGATACGGGGACGGTGCGCCTGTGTGATGAAGTCGTGGTAGTCCTTGGCCTTGTCCTCCTTCTCTGGGAGGAGCAGGCTGCGGACAAAGTCGACGACGTCCACCTGGTTCGGGGTCTCGAAGCGAAGGGAGCCCGACCGCTGCGCCTCAGACTGCGGCGGGAAGAGCTCGAAGTGGAACAGCCACATCTCCACGATAATCTGGCGGCATGCAAGCTCGCCTGGCTTCTTCTCGGAGAAGAGCAGTTGAGACAGGGCAGGGAATGGCCGAGGGTGCCTTGCTCGGAGAGCGGCCTTGCCCACCTCGCTGGTCGAGAGCGCCTTGACGCATCGCAGGAGCTCGTACAGCATCTTGTCGTCGTGCTGCTCCTCGCGCCACTCAATGTCGAGGAGATCCTGAATGCGGTCGAGGACCCGGTCGTAGCCACCAGCATCGATGAAAGACGCAACCCAGCCAGTGGCCTCGTGACGAAGCAGCATGCGTAGCTTCTTCGCTCGTCCAACGTCCATGTTAAGGTCGGTGGCTCTGGACGACTGCAGCCACCGCACGTAGTTTTCAGGCAGCTCAGTGGGACCGGTGCTGCCCCTGTAGCTGCGGTCGCTACGAGCAGGGCTCGGCGGGACCTTGCGAGGTGACGGAGGAACAGAGCCCCTGTGTCTGCCGAGCGGCGTGGAAGCACGACCGACATCAACGGACTGGCCTCTGGAGTGGCCTCCGCGGGCCGGCGGAGAAGCGACGATCGTGAACTGGTCGCCGCCGTAGTTGTAGGTGCCTCCGACCTGCGCCTGGTCATCATCGAGAGAAGCAGACGACTTGGACTTGCGAAGGAAGGGTGCCGATGAGTTCTTCTTCATTTTAGGTTTCTGGGGAGCGGACTTCCCCTGGGTTGGTACGGGCAGGCCAAGCGCACCAAGAATGGCTGGGTTCGATGTTTGGCTCGACATGAGAATCGACTGCTTGACGTCACGTCCGACCGTCCCAAACTTGATGCGAACGCTAGACGGAACCTCCAGCGTTTCCTGCAAGTCAGACATGTTGAGGACATCGGGGTGGAGCTCACCATGAGGTTGGCGAACTGAGTCTCCACATCATCAAGCGTGGAAACGTTGTCCTGGTGCGAGTCCTGGAGAGGAGTCTTAATCCTCTCGTTGCTGCTGTTGGGGCCACCAAAGACCGAGTTGCTGTCAGAGCCATCGGACAGGGCGAAGCTGGGACGGGACGAGGTGCTGGACTTGCACGAAGCAGCGGGGAGCTTCGGGGGCGGCATGGATCCACGCTGCGAGTACTTGTTAGGCGCAAGCATGCCCGGAGACGGCATTCCGCTGTGGTTGGGTGAGGACGATGGAAGCGGGAGGGGAGGCGGCGGCATGGCCGTTTGCCTGGACATGATGGGCAACGGGGCAAGAGATGGAGAAAGAAGGGAACTGTTTGTTGATTGCAATGTTTGGACGCTGGCTCATGTTGTTGCCCTGGCCCTGGCGGATCCTTCTTGTCGTGCGTACGTGGGAGTGCGGGACCGCTCACGAAAACAAATAACACGCGTGACCACGCCACAGCTCGCCATGTGGCTTTAATCCCGCAATCCCCGCCGATCGCCACCCACCACCGCGCAACTTCACTACAGCCGCCTCGAGCTCGCCATCACCGACAACAACAACGGCAAAACATGCCGGCCCTCAACCTCCCGAAACCTGTGAACTCGTACGCAGGAGAGGATGAGCTCCGGAAACAAAACGGCGCGACCTCAGCCGGCGCCGACGAGGACATCGGCGAGTACCGTCCGCCGCGCCTCAGCGACAAGTACAAAGTCGGCCTGATCTACCCTCCACCTGAGATGAGGAGTAAGTTCTGCGACGGCACCTGGATGCTGACTATGACAGAGATCATCGACAAGACTGCTCTCGCTGTCTCGAAAACTGGCAACCCTGATGCTCTCGAGGGCAAGATCCGCGAGTCCCAGGCGAGCGACCCCCGCTTCTCCTTTTTGGCCGACGAGGACCCGTACCACCAGTACTACAAGTGGAAGAAGGCGGTGTGCGTCGAGGATGCGGAGGACATTGCGAAAGGTCTCAAGCCGGCTGTCAGCACGCCTGGAGGGTCGGCCACGCCTGCGCCGAGGGACCAGACTGAGGACTTGGAGCCAATTCCGGAGCCCAAGGCCTGGGAATTCAAGGTCGACCTGCCTGGTGTTACGGCCCAGGATCTTGACATCCTGCGGTTGACGGCTCTGTTCCATGCTCGACGAGGTCGTTCGTTCCTCACGGCGCTCTCTGTGCGCGAGGGCCGCAACTACCAGTTCGACTTCCTGCGACCAACCCATTCGCTCTACGGTTACTACAACCGCATGGTCGAGTCGTACCAGAAGGTTATGCACCCTCCGGAGGGCCAGGTCGCTGGTCTGATCGCCCAGGATGCGAACCCCAGAGCCAAGTGGGACACCCTCGAGGAGGCCAAGGGCCGAGCGGCTTGGGAGCAGCGCAAGCGCCGGCGCGAGGACGACAAGGCGAAGGAGCGTGACGAGGAGGCGAAGGAGTTTGCCGAAATCGACTGGCAGGATTTTGTCACGGTTGAGACCATCGAGTTCACGCAGGCCGACATGGACCTCGACCTCCCGCCGCCGAGCAGCATCGATAAGCTCCGCCAGATGAGCATGGCGGAGAAGCGCATGGCCGCCATGATCATGGAGGAGCCGGCGGCCCAGGTTCCCGCTGCCGCTACCGGAGAGGAGGACATCGAGGAGGTCGACATGGAGGAGGATGACGACGACGAGGCCGAGGAGGCTCGCAATGCTCGGTTGGTCGCCGAGCGGGAGCAGGCCCGTGCCCGTGACGTCCAGCGTGCTACCCTCCAGTCCCGTGGCGTCAAGATCAGGAAGGACTACGTGCCAAAGGGCATCCAGCGTGGTGGACCGGTGGCCACGGCCCAGTGTCCCTACTGTGGACAGTCGATTCCCGAGAACGAGCTGTCGGAGCACATCCGTATCGAACTTCTCGACCCGCGATGGAAGGACCAGAAGCGCGAGCTCGAGCAGCGTCGCCAGCAGCAGGCGCAGCTGCAGGTCGGAGCGGACGTCTCCAAGTCGCTCAAGAACCTCGCTGCCGCGCGTACGGACATGTTCGGCGACGAGGAGGACGAGGCTGCGCGCAAGAAGCGGGAAGAGGAGGCGCTGAAGCGCAAGCGCGACCGCGAGAAGGTCGTGTGGGATGGTCACACGAACTCTGCCTCCAAGGTCTCGGACACGTTCCAGTCGCGGTACGGCGCTGAGGACGCCGCGCGGCGCGAGCGCGAGCGTCGCGGTATCAGCGACACGCCGATCAACACGGTTGGCCCGCAGGTTGGCCCCGGCATCCAGAAGCAGAAGGCTGGACAGTCGAAGGACACGGGCAAGAGCGCGGCGACCCGCGCTGCGCCGGACGACGACGATGCGCCGCAGCCGCGGCTCAAGAAGTCGCGTTTCGATAAGCTGCCCAACGGGCAGCTGTACAGCGAAATCGATTGGATGTCCCTGCACCCGGAGCCTATCGCGCTGCAGGTGCAGCTCCCGGACATGCCGGACAAGCCTGAGTGGAAGCTGGACGGGCGCACGATTATTGTGCCCGACCTTCCGGTGAACCTGACCTTTGGCAACCTGCGCGACCGCATCAAGCGTGCCGTCGACGCCGACCTGCCCGTGTCGCGCCTGCGCCTCGACTACAACGGCAAGGTCATGAACAATGTGAACTCGCTCGCGAGTGTCAATCTGGACGAGGGCGACGTCGTCGTCCTCACTGTGCGGAAGAAGTAGACCTGTATCAGTATATGCATAGGGCCCGGCAGCGGGCGACAATTGTACACACAACCACAGGTTGGATCATCGGAAGTGGACTGCCAAGGATCGGTGTCTTGGCCCCGGCATGTTCGGCCCTCGGCTGTCTCTTGGCCGATCGGTGTCCACCGATCACATCTACTGATCTCTCGGCTGAGTGCCCACTTCTCCGCCTCTTGTCGCTGTCAACACACCACGCCACGACATGGAGCGAGTCCCCCACGACACACACAAGGCCTTCGAAGTCGCGATCGTCGGCGGCGGGATCGCGGGCCTAGCGCTGGCCATCTCGCTGTACCACCGCGGCCTGCGGGTGAAGATGTACGAACGCGCGGCGGCGTTCGGGGAGATCGGGGCGGGCGTGTCGTTCACGCCGAACGCGCTGCAGGCGATGAAGCTGTGCCACCCGGACATCTACGCGGCGTTCCTGAAGGTGTGCACGCGGAACACTGCGCCGGAGAAGGCGAATGTGTTCTTCGACTACGTGCGCGGGTACGACCCGACGGGGCACGCGGGCGAGGTCGTTTTCACGGTGACGAACGCGTTCGGGCAGAATGCAGTGCACCGGGCGCACTTCCTGGACGAGGTCGTCAAGCTGCTGCCGCAGGACGGGATCGTCGAGTTCGGCAAGCAGCTGACGTCGCTCGAGGAGGACGGAGCGGGGGTCACGCTGCGGTTCGCGGACGGCAGCGTGCGGCGGGCCGACGCCGTGCTGGGCTGCGACGGGATCAAGAGCGCGGTGCGCCGCGCCATGTTCCCGGGGCATGCGTGCGCGCACCCGACGTACACGCACAAGTACGCGTACAGGGGGCTGATCCCGATCGGGGCGGCAACGGCGGCGGTCGGGCCCGCGCTCGGCCAGAACTCGTACATGCACCTCGGGCCGGGCGGGCACGTGCTCACGTTCCCCGTCAACCACGGCGCGACGCTCAACGTCGTCGCGTTCCGCTCCGACCCCGCCGAGTGGCGCGACCACGAGCGCCTCACGCGCACGGGCACGCGCGCGCAGGCGCTCCGCGACTTCGCCGGCTGGGGCGAGCCCGTCCATAAGCTGCTCGGCATGTGCGACGAGACGCTGCCCGTGTGGGCCATCTTTGATCTGGGCTGCCCGGCGCCGAGCTTCGCCAGCGGCAGGGCCGCGATCCTCGGCGACGCGGCGCACGCGACCAGCCCCCACAACGGAGCCGGCGCAGGCATGGGCATCGAGGACGCCGCGGTGCTCAGCGCCATCCTCGCCAGCGACGCCGTTACCCGCCCAGAACACCTGGCGCCGGCACTCCAGGCATACGACGCCGCGAGGAGGGACAGGGGCCACTGGCTCGTGCGCGCCAGCCGCGAGCTGGGCAAGATCTACGATTGGCAGGGCGAGTACGGCAACGACATGGGCCGCATCGAGGGCCAGCTGCGGGACATGCAGAAGGTCCTGTTCGACGTGGACGTCGCGGGGATGTGCGACGAGGCGGTTGCGGACGCGGCGCAGCGCATCACGCCTCGGAGTCGCCTGTAAGCAGTCACAGTATCAGAAGCATGCATGGTTTTAGATATCTATTGTGCGTCCGGGACGCCGAGCACGACGTCGAGCGCAACCTGGTCCTTGACGCGGCCGCGCGCGACGACGACGCGGCCCTCTTTCACGACGGCCCAGATGCCCTTGCCGCCGCTGTCGAGGACGCGCACGTCGTCGAGCGGGTTGTGCGTCAGCACGACGCAGTCGCCGTACGCGCCCTCCCTGATGTGTCCGATCCTGTCGTCGCCGAGCTGCTTCGCGCCGTTCACCGTCGCATGCTTCAGCACCGTGCTGGACGGCAGGATGCCGGCGCGGATGCGGAACTCCTCGCTCTGGAGGTAGCCCATACCGAAGGTGAGGTCTGTGCCGAAGCAGACGGTGACGCCCTCCTCGTCCGCGATCTTGAGCGCTTCGCGGCCCTTGAGGCGGACCATCTCGTTCTTCTCGCGCTGCCACTGCGGCAGCGCGTCGCTCAGCGGCGGCCGGCCCTTGCACGTGCTGATGATGAGCGTCGGGGTGAGGAACACGTCCTTCTCCTTGAGGAGGCGCGCCGTGTCGCGATCGAGGAGGTTGCCGTGCTCGATGCCGCGGACGCCGTTCTCGACCGCGCGCCGGATCGCGGCGGGCGTGTACGCGTGCGCGGTGGTCAGGCGCCCGCCCATGTCGGCGCAGACCTGGGTGATCGTGCGGATCTCGTCGGGGAGGAACTGCACCGCGTCGAGCGCGTCGGTCGGCGACGAGACCCCGCCCGACGTCGCGATCTTGATGTGGTCCGCGCCCCGCCGCATCAGGTCGCGCGTGATGTGCGCCGCGCTCGCCACCCCGTCGATCAGCGGCCCGTCCCCCGAGCAGCACCCCAGCGACGGCGCGCTGTCGCACACCTCGCGCCCGCGCACGTCGCCGTGCCCGCCCGTCTGCGACAGCAGCCGCCCGCCCTGGAACAGCCGCGGGCCCGGCGTCAGCCACTGCTGCACGGCCTGCGCCTGGAAGTACCCCGCTCCCCCCACGTCGCGCACCGTTGTGAAGCCCCGCGCCAGCATCGACTTCAGCGTGTACGTCGCGCGCAGGTGCGGCTCGACGTAGTCCCGTCCGCCGTCGGACATGTTGATGTGCACGTCTGCTGTGAGCGAGAGCAACAACCCGTGAGGTCGAAGCAGTCGCCAAGCTGCCTATGGTCCACGGATGGATCAAGGAGGAGAGGTCACTCACGGCAGTCCACGAGACCAGGGCACAGCCACAGCCCTCCGATGTCGACGACGCGCGCCTTCTTGTCCTTGCTGAGGGCGTCGAGCTCCGCCTGGTCCGCCTTCTTCACTGACTTGAACACGCCATCCTCGATGCGCACCGTCATGCCCTGGTGCACCTTGTTCGCGGCGACGTCGACCACATTGGCGTCTGATTGTCAGCAGGCTTCTCTTTCTCACGTTGAACATCCAGAGGCAGCCCTCTGAGAGCTGTCGCAGCTCGGATGAGAAGCTCTGCAGAGCGCACTCACTGATGAACACCAGCGGCCGCGCAGGCTCGGGGATCCACGGCATCGCGGTGATGTCGCCCTTCGGCGGCGGGCGGGGCGACTCGTCCCCGGGCTTCCAGATTGGCGTTTGGTGTGCGGTCATTGAGCTTGTTTTCCCGGCTGTCGTATATGAGAGAGTTCTGACCGCTGTCGTGTATGAGAGACTTGCAACGTCGACAATGGTGGAGTTGCGGCATTCTCGCCGATGACCTCATGCGTCCGTCTACCGGCGGACCGGACCTGGCCGATGCCCCCAGTCCACGCCTCCGTCGAATTCTCCGCACCAAATCGCCTACTCAGCCCTCATATAAGTTTCTTTCCGAGTCGCAATGCGCTTGCAACAAAAGTATGGCTGAAGGTTGCATGTAATGCTAGCTAGTAATACAAAGCCCACCCCGCGCCGTGCGGGGCGGCAGACGTCTACGATAATGGATATTCAAGACTTTCCCGATTGCTGTGAAATATGAAGCAGTTGATTGTTGAGTTATTGGTGTGTGGTAGGTAGTTGAGATATTAGAAGAGATGAGATGACGACTCGACTTTATGCTCTAGACAAGCCTCTAAGACTCTAGATCTAGGCAGTCAACGCATGCGCAAGCGGGGAGACATGCCTCGCTACGCTCGGCCCAGCTTTGCCAGCTTAGCAGGCGAAGGGGTGGTCGAAGACACCGTCACGGTAACCATCGATGATGGTCTGGATAGCGGAGTAGAGACCAAGGGGAGTCATGGCGAGCGAGATGATGAGGGAGAGAATGGAAGCGCCGAGGAAGAACTTCTTCTTGAATCCCTTCATGTCACGGGGCTTGGGGTCGTTGGCGAACTTGGCGAACATGGGGACGTTGTCGTAGATGAAGAGCATGCCCGCGGCACCGCAAATGAACCAGACGGAGAAGAGGGCCGAAATGATGGTAAGGAGGGCGTTGAAGAAGGGGATGAGCTCGGCGACGATGAAGCCGACGACCCACATGATGAGGACCATCATCATCCAGATGCCCCAGGCCTTCCAGCTCTTCGAGGTGAGGAGGTGCGAGTTACGGAGCGAGTTGATGTACATGTACTTGGCACCGACGTTGGCACCAAGGACACCGGAGACGAGAATGGTAACAAGCGCGAACGAGTAGGCGACGATGCGGACGGTGTGCGAGCCCATGGTGAGAGCGGGCGAGGTGGTGTACTGGCCACCGTACGAGTAGATGACGCCACCGACGATGAGGTAGGAGCAGCACACAATGGTCTGGGACATGGCGAAGGACTTCTTGAAGTCGTTGGGCTTGCGCATCTCGGACATGAACGAGAAGCAGGCCATGTTACCACCGTAACCGAAGAGGATGTTGGTAAACGCTCCCACGACGTCCATGAGAGTGGGCTCCTGAACGAACGCGAACCACTTGATGGGGGGGCCACCCTTGGTGAGGATCTCGGGGTTCTGGTGTCCGGTGGCGGCCATGGTGAGGATCGAGGCAGTGAAGATGCACGCAAGCGAGACGAAGCACATCCACCACATCTTGTGCCACTCACGGTCGTACGAAAGCACGACGGACGCGATAAACATGAAGAAACCGAACCAGACGAGGCAGATGGCGTGGTCCGAGATGCTGCTGATAGCCGTCTGGCCACCGAGAATGTGCGAACCGGCGAGACCCATCGACTTCATGACCATGCCCCATCCGAAGATGCGGGCACCCCACTTGCCGAACATGACACCGCCAGCATCACCGAAGTGCATGACACCCATGTGACGGAGCTTGAAGTCGCACTGAATCCAGCACATGACGTAGGCGAGGATACCGAGGCCGACGGTGGTGATGACACCGCCGACCATGCCGAGACGCATGAAGATCGAAGGGAACGAGAGGATACCGATGGCAATGTTCTAAGCGGTATTAGCGACAATTCTCCGGAGTTTAGACGGCCGGCGTCATTTCTTCAAGCCTCGCCTCAGCCATGCAGCCACCAGCCACCGCCGCCCGGCAGGTAGACGCGCCAAAGCCGCTGGCGTTACGAGCCAAGCAGCTGACCGGGTCTGCTGATCGCTTCAAGCTCGAAAATAGCACCCGGAGGTGCCTCCCGAGACGAGACAACCAGGCCCCAATAGTGTGGGAAGCGGCGGGAGGCCCCGTCATGTGAGGAGGCTTAATGTGCTTGAATACGCATGACGCGCGCTAGCTACTCACCTCGGCAGTCGCGATCAGGCCGGCCTTGAACCAGCCCATGGTACGGAAGTCGAGGTAGTCGCCGTCCGTCTTGAGGCCCTTCTGGCGCGAGAAAGCATCCTCCTCGAATGTGTCCTCGAGGACGACCTCGAGACGGGTCGTGCCGACCTCCTTGGAGAAGTGCGAGCCGACCTCTTCGTGCGGGTACTGCGATCCGGTGGCGTGCGAGCACTCAGTGTCCGAAACCGAGACCTTCTTCTCCATCGGGACGCTCTCGACGTCGGGGCCCATGGTGAATGAGTGTTACTGTTGGTGGCGAAGAAAGGTTACAGGGGGGGTAGTGTGTCGGTCCAGTGTCGATGCAAGTGAGTGAGTGTGATGAGTAAGGCAGTCGAGACACAGAGCAAGATGGGAAGAAGGAAAGAGAGATGCGACGGTCTGAACTAAAAGGCGACCAGCCGTCGGCGACAGGCTAGCTCGATTTTCTTCTGTCTGGATCTGGCACCTCGGGCTCCCCAGGCTCGCTGCGGGCCTGGTCACTGGACCAGCCGCGAGCTGGCCAATGGCGCGCGGCGGAGCGCAGACGCGAGCGGTTCTCCGCGGGGGCGGGGACCGTTGCTGTGGGCGGGTTTGGGCAATTTTTCGTTGTTTTGCCTGCGTCGAGGTGCCTCCAATCCGGGTGCCATTCCCCACTTTCGGTGGTTACCGTCACCCCAAGTTGACGGCGAGGGCTCGGCCAAATTTCGATTTGACCTGTGCTCGCAGGAGCGGGCGTGGTATTTGGCATACGGCAGTGACCAACGGCTGCTTAGTGAGTGAGGGCCGCCCCCCGGGCAGCGACCCTGGGAGCTGGGGTTTGCCGGAGCTGGCGATGCTGTCATACGGGGGTGGTTCGATTCGGACGCGCTCTTGCCACGGAGGAAATAGACGCAGCAGTGCGCTTGGCCCCAGTTGCCGCCGGTTTCCCACCAGGCGCGTCCGCCGAGACGGCATCTCCACGGCGCGCGCAGGCTCACGTGGCCCCACTCGGCCCCTGGGCCCTGCGACCCTCGCGTGCCCTGCTGCTCCCTGCTGCTCCCTGCGAGCCTCGTAGCCACTCGTCCGGATCTTGCAACGCTGAGCACGCCCGCTGATTAGTCGGGTGCCCGTACAAGCCGCTGGCGCACGGCTGATGCATCAGCTGGGCCCAGCTGACACGGCTTGGCCCGCGCAGCCAAGCCTTGGCCGCACCGATGCACCATGCGGGCGACGAGGGAAATTTTTCCAGCGCTCACCCACCCAGGGCCCGTCACGAGCCGCGCCACGGAGCCATGTGCCCAGCCAAGTGCGGCCACCCGCCTAAAATAGCCCTACGGTGAGGCAGATGACCATGGGCAGTGGGTGCATGACGATCGTCTCGAGCGTTGCCAGGAACCGCGAGCCAGAACCTACAGTCGCCTGCTCCACTTCCTGTGACGGAGCAACGATGCATGCTCTCGGGCCGCTTCGCTCCACCTCTGCCGCTGTCTACGAATGTCGCCCACCCCGCCCGCCATGCGCTGGGTCAGCTGCTCGCGTTCATGCTCGGTCTCGCTGAGCTAGCGTGCGGGCGTGCGGGCAGCCCATGAATGCATGCATCGTGCAGCATCGGAAATCATCTCGGAGGGTCGCACGGCCGTGGCCAATGCCAACGCGCTGGGGGCCAGGTAGCCGCCAATCCCTGGGATCGCCCTGAGTGGCTGCCCTGATGCTGAGGTCAGATTCGAAAAGTTGCCGTACCCAGTTCGCCGTTCGCCGCCCCTTCCTCTCTTCTTGCAGGCTGGCAGAAGCGATTTGGTGCCGTCGGATAAACTCTAATTTTCTCGTCGGCAGGCGCGCCAGCGGCCAGCGTCGACGGCGCGACGATCCCTCTTCGAAATCACCGGCGTCCAGGCGAACGACGTAGCTCCGCCCGTAGCCGTCAGCCGTCAGGCGCCGTTGGCGTTGGCGTTGGCGTCGCAGGCGTCCAGAGGCGCAGGCAGCGACAGGCGAAGGCGACGGGGCCTTAATATTGAGCCCCACAGCGCGGTCGGCTTAAGCTCCTCCCCACTCGAGTTGCTGGAGGTCTTCTGGAGAAAGCCGGGGCGGCACCGTCGGCGCTGCCGGCCTTGCCTTGCTCGAGCACCTCCACGCCGCATGTCACGCTCTCGCGAGGATCCACAGCGCGTGTCAGCTTGCCAGCGGTATGCAGCCAGCGCCGTGCCTGCAGCTTTGACGTCTGACATGCCGCGGACACGCGACACGGCAAATCCTGGTCTGGCTCGGCATGGCCGGTGACCTCTCCGCGAGCGATCCCCACTCTCTGCCCGCCGAGCGGCGACGTCGGCCACACCCACCCTGCCGCTGCTGATTACTCAATCGTCTGCAGATCCCGCAACCCGCACGCGGCGGAGATCACTATGGTGGTCTGCTCGTGTGCGCCCAGGCTCAGCAGTGGCGAATCAGTGCCGAGTGGCGACAACGCAGCCGCACAGCACGCGCAGGACTTTCGGCGCACCCCGTCGGGCGCGGGTCCACCTCGGCATGACTTCGGCAGCTGCAGCGGCACCTGGGCGCGCACCGGTTGGCGTCGGCTGAGTCGTCCGTGGCCACGGTCTCACCTCGGGAGCTGCAAGCCGCAGAGCGTTGCTGAGCCAGCAGAAGCGTGCCAAAATCTGGGAGGCGCCGAGCTGGCGTCCGGCTCGCCCTGTCCGCGAGGCCCTCGACGCCTCGTCCCTGTCCGGTGAGGCTGCGTCTGCCGCCTGCCCTATCGCCTGCTGCTGCTGCCTCCAATCCACCGTTCGCTGCTCGATGCGCCCTGGGCATCCTGGCCCGCGATCTTGCAACCTCACTGGCGGCTGCGGCGCGCGTGTTTGTATTTCTCCTCGACGGCGATGCGCCAGCTCTGCAGCTATGCAGCAAGAACGTCGGCGAAACTCGGCGGCTCGCGCGGATGTGCAAACCCGGCTGGCTCTGATTCGTGTGCGCATGCAGCCAGCCCCGTGGAGACTCCGCACGGCGCCAGCGGCGCCAGCGTCGGCGGCCGGGGGCCGATCCAGATCTGGCTACCGGGCTGGGCCTCTTGATCTCGAACGAGTCGGTTTCTCCGCTCAAGTTCTCGCACCCACCGCTGCTCTCTGCTTGCGGCCTGGATCAGAGGAGCAGAGCACACCAGCCCCGGCGAGGGGAGATGGGGCGCGCAGCCGGGCGGACTGGAGCCTCTTGGAGCCAGAGAGCCCCTCGCGCCCCGAGATGCGGAGCGCAAATCCGAGTGGAGGCGAGGGAGGCGTGGGGGAGACAGACTCGGCCCCGGACGTTGTAACCTCGCTCTCGCACCCGCGATCTTAAGAGCGGAATACGATGTCAGGTCATCTTGCCTGACAGGCGCGCTCACGTGCGAGTGCGTGCCGGGGCAGTCACGCCCGCACGGCTAGCAGGCCGGCTCAGGAGGGCGAGCCGCGGGCCTCTCCAGGCTGCGGTTGGCCCACCGGCCTGTGGCGAATCACGGGCCTGCGCCTTATCGTGCAGCTGCCTCCTCCCTCGTCCCTTCGACCCTCGACAACCGGAGCGCGCATGCCCTCCGCCGGCCCAGCGATGGTCTATCAGTCAGCTGAGAGGTTTTTCCGCCGCGGCGCAGCTGGAAGAGACGCCATTGGGCGCGCCCGCGCTGCCGCTGCAGCCGTCGCTACGGGAGGAGCGCCGGAAGAGTGCCGGAAGAGCACGGAGCCGCTCCGGATCAACCGCGCACACGCCGCCGGCTCAGCGGCACTGGCGGCACGCGCACCGGCGGCAGTGGTTTGTCAGCTGGGCATGTGCGCGCTTGGCAGGTACGCTGATAGGAGCCGCTTATCGCTGTGCCGCTTCCAGTGCCGGACGCGCAGCGCGGCGGTGGCCGCGTCCGGACCTACGTCTCGTCGAGGATGTCGCCGGCGCGGGCAACAGGCAAGCAGGCATTGGACGTCGCTGGGCACGAGGACGATGCCGCCGGCATTTGCGCTGTGTGTCACATTTGCGGCCTGTCAGAGAGCACATTGGTATCAAGTCGTTCCCCGCGGCGTCCTATAGGCGATCAGGGACGACAGGCCGTGCGCGCATGTCACCGCTGCAAATCGCCGCGTGCTAAGTTCCGGCACTGCAGGCGTGATCGGCAGGTGACAAACGATGCGCTAGTTCGCCGTGCCGCGCACGGATGCCGGCGGCAACGTCTCGGCGAGCCTGTCAGACGCGGTCTCGTCATCCTTCTCCAGATCGTCGCGCGTCGCGATTCGAGGCCGTTATCAGCGGCAGATGTAAACACGGCCACCTGCTGCAGCTTCCAGACCCAAAGTGGTCACCGCTGCGCTGGCCGCGTTGCCGGGAGGCGTCGAGCTGATGCCGCTGCGGGGACCGCTCGCCAATCCTCCGCCCCAGTGACCCGAACGTGCGGCTCATGAATCTGCCACTGGCACAATCCGGATGGCACGCTGGGCTGAGTCCGGATGCCGCGCGCTCTCTCCTGTTGTTTTCCCCTGGCGCCAAGTCGGATCAGACCAAGATCTGAGAACAAGCCCCAGCGTCGCTGCGAGGGCCGTGCCCTCTACCGTTCGGCTTCGAGTGGCCCATGAGTGACAGAGCTCGGCGGACACTGCCACTTGCGCTAAACAGCGCCTGCCCCAAGCCGCGGGTGTGGCCGGCTGCGGGGCCGGGGGCCGGCGTCGGCGTTGGCGACTAGGAACACACGAGCACCAGCACTATCGTCCTGCAGTCACCCCACCGTCTGCACTCTTGAGCGACTGCTCTGGCATGTCCCCCTCGCCGCTTCTGGTCAGCAAGCATACCCACAGGTCGGCCACAGCAGAGAGGCCCGAGCAGCATTCCGCGTACATATCCAAATGCCTGCCGTCAGCGGCACTCACGTCAGCCAACCCCGCCGGCCCTCCAGCCAGCCAGCCACAGACCCGAACTTGGCCGCTCGTCGCCACATGCCGACCCAAAAGTCGACCGGTGGCCCGGGCTTGCTGCGCAGTCGGCGCCACTTGTCTCCGCTTGCCACAAACGCTCTCCGCAGCTCATCCTCCTCGCGCGCTGACACTGCACGCCGGCGATTGTGAACCGGCTCGGTGTACCGGCTCGGGCTTGCCGTCCTGACCGTTGTCCCTGCTGGGGCTGCTGCGAGGCCGTCGTCTGTCGTCCCCTGTCGCTGTCGCCGGCGCGGGGGCTGGGGCTGCTCCGACTTCTGCGAGGCGCACGACGCACCGCCCCGCCGCGACAGTCCGTTCCTCTGCATCCCCTGTCCCTGGTGTGATTCCATATCCAAACCAAAGGCCCAAAACATTTTCGTAGACAAGAGCTCCGTTCTTCCTGTTGCTGACCGCGATCTGTCGTCAGTGAGCAACTGACCTCTGCTCCTTTTCGCGCTTTCTCCTGCCTCCCCAGTCCACTTTGTTCCGACCTTAGCCGCGCACCGCGCGTCGCGCTGCACGGGCGCCGCGCGTAAAACATGGTATTCCTAGGTGTTACAACGAACAGGTTTCGAGCACTACAGATGAATGAGGTTGCGTTTTGCGATGGCGTTGCGTTGCGTGTGGGTGAGTTGTGGCCCTAATGTGGGTGCTGGCGTGGTGGCCCGGGGGCCGTGATGCGGGCGGGCGGTTGTGCCCAAACGTGCCGGAGGCCTGCCGGCGCTGCTGGTTGAGCGGCACACGGGCGGCAGGCATTCCTTCCTTCCTCTTCTCGCCTTCTCTCTCGTCCTCTGTCTCTTGCTGCGTTCCTCCCCTCCTCACCGCTCTCCTCCTCCTGTTTTTCTTTGGCCGCGGTTTTCTGTGGAAATTAATTATAGGTTTCAGTAGACTCGTGGCGCAGAAATATTTTTTCCGGCGCCGACACTCGCGCCGGGAGTCTGCACCGGTCTACGCCGGGACGGCCGCGCTCACGGCAGCGGCAGCGGAGACTGGCGCCGTGCAGACATTCCTTCCTAGCGCTCGCTGCGCTCGCGCTCGTCAGGACAGCGCTAAAACGCCACGCCCATGTCGCTGTGCAGCCACTCGAAGACGGCGAGGATGTCCTGGTCTCCGAGGGCGGGATCGTTCGGCCACTCGTTCCCCGGCGTCTTGTCAAGAAGCACCTGCGCGGCCTGAATCCCGGGTACGGACGAGGCAATGTTGCTGCGCACGAGGCCTGCGATCTTGCCGATGCTGCTGGCGGCGACCTCCCAGCCGCGCGCGGCGTGCCCCTGCACGAGGACGATGAGGCGGGCGAGCGCGTCGACAATCTCGGCGACGGCGCGGACGCGCTCGTGCTCGTCGCGCTCGCGCTCGCGCGCGTCGGCGGGCCGCGCCTCGTACTGGTGGATCTTGAGCGCCTGCCTGAGCAGCAGAGCAGCCGCGTTGGTCGTCTGCGCAGGCGACCAGGGGTTCCACGGCGCGGCGTAGTCGGCATCCGTCAGCGTCTCCAGGAACGCGATGAGCGCGTCCACAATGCGCAGCGCGTGCCGCGAGCTCTGCACGAGCGCGCTCAGGCTCCCGAACTCGTCCTGGTCCAGGCCCAGCCGGCAGATGAGGATCTCCAGCCCGATGTGCGACAGCTGCAAAGCGCGCACCCCCGGGCGCGGCGCGTACCGCGCCCCTCGGTCGAAGACCAGGTCAGAAGGCAGGTCCCGGTACACGCTCTCGAGCTCTGTCGCCGCGTGCCGCATGACGGTGCGGTCCGAGAGCGCGCGGCACGTGCCCTGCCGCTCGAGCAGGAGCGGCATCAGCGACTCGAGCACGGCGGCCAGCCGCGTCGACGCAATGAACACGGCCAGCTCCCCCCGGCCCTCGGCCCCCGCGTCGTCCCCGTCGTCAAACGTCACCGGCGGGATCGACGCGCCCCCGATCGGGATGTTCACGGGCCGCCCGTACGTGTACGCGTTCCACTTGTCGTGCACGTACATCACCCACCACAGGCGCTTGCGCAGGCTGCGCTCCCACTTGGGCAGCTTCCACCGCGAGCAGTCGCGGTGCAGCCCGATCAGCTGCATCGCCCCGATCGCCTGCCGTCAGCGCGCGCACACACGCCACACTCACCCGGCAAATGCCGATGTGGTTTCCGCCCGCCCAGTGCACCGGCCACCCGGAGAAACACAGGATCTCGAGCTGGATCGTCTGCAGCCGCGCCTGCCGGTACTCGTTGTCGACCATGTGCAGCACCGTCTGCCACAGGTCCTTGTAGTGCTTGGACAGGCTCGGCTCGTACACCGCGCTGTGCGCGAAGATGCCGACCAGCAGCGCCGCCGGGAACGTGCCCCCGTCCTTCCAGCCGTGCAGCGAGGCCTCGAACCGCGCCCGGTTCACGATGGGCAAGTACGGCAGCGTGCGCGTCAGGAAACTGGCGTCAGCCTCAGCGCGCCAAGCTCCTCTGTGCTCCCCTTGACAGCATCAAACTCACTGCTGGATCAGCTTCTCGGGCATGGCGGGGTCCCCGTGGGAGATTTGCCGCGCGACCTCGGCGTACGTCTTCTCGGCCAAGTACGCCGCGTTCGAGTGGCTGTAGACCTTGCTCGGATTCTTGAGGAAATACGCCGGGTAGCGCGGGTCAGCAACCTGGCGGTACTCGAGGCTCTGGTCCTCTGAGGGGCCCACGAGGCGTCCGCCAAGAGAGCCAAGGGTGACGCTCGCGAGCTGGGCCACGGCCCCTGAGCCTGGCTGGTCAGTTTTCGGACTCGTGCTGACAGCTGCTTGCTGTCTTGTCACCCGAGACCACGATGCTTACCGAGATAATGCGACTCCTCCTCGTCCGTGACATCCATGTCAAGGGACGTGTAGCCGTCGCTGTCCTGAGGGGTGGTCAGCCGAGCTGCTCGGCAACGGCGGTGCGCAGCCGTCCGACCATTTCACTAGCCGAGGCGTTCGCACGGGGTGGCTGGCTCACCTTCGGGGCTCCGATTGCGGCGTCGTCCAGGCTATCAAGAAAGGAAAGCACGCTAGCGCCGGGGGCCAGAGGCCTGGGAGGCGCCGCTGGCTGACTAGTCGCTGTGAAAGATAAGCTGCGGTCGCCGATCCATCCGTCGCGCGACCGCGATCTAGGGATCGCCGCGTTAGACGTCGGATAGAAGTTCAATTGCGGGCTAACCATCGGGCTAGGCCCGTGCCGGCTGTCGCCTGCGCTGCTTCGCGGACTGCCCAGGCTTGCGTGGCTGCCGTGCATGTGGTGCCCGTGTCCGCCGAGGCTGCCGTGGCTCCCGTGGCTCGGGTGGAAATAGCCATCTCGCTGCCTCTCTCTTTCTCTCTGTTCGCGGTCGCGCTCGCGCTCCTTCTCGCGTCCGCGCTCGACCTCACGATGCCGCATCTCCATCTCGCGCAGCTCACGCTCACGCTCGTCTCGGGGATCCCGTGGCGGGTCACGGGGGTCCCTGACTCCGTCGCGAATATCTCGAATATCCCGGGGGTCCCCGCGGATATCTCGGGACTCACGACCGAGCGAGTCGCGAGAGTCACGAGCGTCACGGACATCGCGGACATCGCGTGCTGACAACCCGTTCAGCCCAAGGGAGGACGAGCTCCCTGATTGGTGGCTGCTGGTGGCTGATTGGTGAGGTGACCGAGAGTGTGCATGGGGGCTCTGCAGCGGCTCTGTCTGCGTATTCAGCGGACTCTGATCCCCATCCTTTGGGTGCCGGATCAGCGGCGGCGCAACAAAGCTGCACTCTCGCCCGCTGCGTGCACAGTTGGCGCATGCTTGCCCGCGCACCGCGATGAAGCAGCTCCGCTTCGACCGCCGGCAGTGGTCGCATGGCCGGTCTTTCCGAGAACGCTTCGGTCGGAGACTGGTGTCCTGGTCAGCGGCTGTGTTGAGGAGGTTTGAGAGGTGTGGACGCGACGCAGGGGTGCCCTGGCCAAGGGACGAGCTGGATGAGGAGGTGGCAGCCGCAGCAGCAGCGGGGCCATGTTGCGGCGGCTGATGCGGCTGGGGGAGGGGGCGGCGGGGAGGAGAGCGTTGGGGCTGCTCGGACTGTCGTGACGACGAGGACGATGGCCCCGGAGCAGACGGGAAGGAGGGGACGGGCGGAGGGTCAAGCCGGCCAACGGATCCGACGGAAGAGGAGGAGAGTGTCGGAACGGGGCCTGAGGCTGAGCCAGGCTTGGGGGGAGTGGTCATGACCGTGTTGACATGCGGCCTATGCTTGGGAGTGGGAGTGGGAGTGGGAGTGGGATGGAGGGGTGGAGAGTGTGGGTGCAGAGCGAGTGCAGTGCAGGAGCAGGTGCAGACGCGGACGCGAAGAGGAAGCGAGAGATAGTGGTGGTGGTAGTGGAAGTAGCGTCGGAGTTGGGTCAGGCGTGTGGTGCTGGCGCGGGGCCGGGGGCAGGGCAGAGGCGGCTGGGCGGCTGGGTGCGGGGGCGAGGGTGACTGCCGCGTCGGGCGGGAGGGGACGGGGGAGGGTGGTGGGAGCGCTAGAGGGGGAGCACGGTGGGATAGGGAGAGTGGGATGAGAGATGAATCAAGACGAGAACATGGACGTACTTCTCAGGGGAGGACGGCTGGTGCTGAAGCGGCGGCGGCGGCTGGGAGAGCGAGTTGGAGCTAGAGCTGGAGCTAGGGGGAGGGGGAGGCTGCGGCATGGTGTTGGCGGATATGGATCGGACTCGGACAGCGCGCGGGCGGCGGGCGGGCGGGCGTGCTCAGACGGAGGCGTAGGCGTAGGCGCAGGCCGTACAACAATACAGGTTGCAGGGCAGGCGTAAGCGCAAGCGGCAGGCGGTCAGGTGGTCGGGCGTGCGCAACGCGGCCTGCCCCCGATTCGCAGCCTGCTCTCGTTTAGTCGTGCGTTGCGTTGCTTTGCCCGAGTGTCCTGGGACCTGAACCTGGGCGGGCCTTGCTAGCCAAAGCAGAGCTGACCTGAGGCGACGGCTGCTGCAGTCCAGCGGTGGAGTGCTAGTCACGGCAGACGGTAGACGGCAGAGGATGCGGAGCGGTGAGGAATGGCGGTGGCTAGTGCTGTATGCTGTCGCAGGAATAGAATGGCGAATGCAGAATGGGAGCCGGGCGGGGGGAATGGCAATGGCGATGAATGCTGATGGCACGACGTGCCGTCGGACATGGGCTAGGTACGCGGGTCGCCCGGTGGTGTGGTGATGTCTGGAGATTGCCCGCGCGGGCAAAGGAGCCAGGAGGAGTGGTAGCGTAATCGAGAGGAAACGCAATCCCGAGTGAGTAGCGCAGGTAGTCTAGGAGCACGAGCACGAGCACGAGCAGGAGGAGGCGTAGTCGGTCCGCATGGAGCGCATGGTGCGCGGTGGATGCAATGCCGCTAAGACACTAAATGACGACCGAGGCAACGCGGCCATTGGCGAGCGGCCCAGCGCAGCGCAGCATGCGAGCGAGCGAGCGAGCGAGCGAGCACCGGACGGCGACCGGCTCTCTCCCCTCGATCCCTCTCGAGCGACCAGGACCAGGACCAGGACCAAGACCAGGACCGCCAGCAAGCCTCAGCCAGGCACACCGCCAGGCCGCCGCCTGCAAGCCGCGCGCCAGGGCCTGCGCCGGCCGGCGTGAGGCCCAGCGACCGAACGATGCTTGCGTCCATCCGCCCGCATCCGTATCCATCAGCGGCCAGCGGCCAACGGGGTGTGGGCTGCGGGCCACGGCTCGGCCAGCTCGGCCAGCCCGCCAGCCCGCCAGCACGCCAGCACGCCAGCGCAGCAGCGATCGACCGACGCAACTTAAGCGACCACAGGCGACCGCAACCGACGCTAGCGCCCGGTCCGTGCTTCCGGCACACGTGGGCCGCCGGCGCCGCGCCGCCATTGGCCCGCTGCGACCCGCTGCGACGTGCTGCGCCGTCGCCGTGGTCCCCCACTTGTCGGCGCTGCATTCAGCCTGCACCAGCTGGCCGCAGGGTGACGGCGCTCCAGGGCGGCCAGGGCCTGTTCTGGATATAACCACCGGATCACGCGGGTCCTGCGCTCCTCCGCTGTTCTCCTCGTGCGCTCAGGCTCAGGCTCGGGCTCAGGCTCAGGCTCAGGCTCAGGCCCGCGCCGCTCAGGAGCCTGCTGGCACAGTGGCACCGGCGCATCAAGACACAGGACGTGTTTCGTTTGGCCAGCATTGGGCCGTGCCTGGGCAAGATTCGATATCCAAGGTTGAGTTGTCAGCTGGGCCACAGGCAGCCGTTCTCTGCGCTCTTGCTACTGGCGTACTGACCCAATCGGACAACGTGATTCATGGATCCTGGTGACGAGCAAACTCTATCCTGGCTTGCGCGCGTGCCTGTCCGCCGTCCCCTGCCCCCCGTCCGCTGGACCCGCTGGCCCACTCGCCGCTGGCTTTATCCGTTTTAACCGACCCGGCCCATTGCCGACGCCCGCTGGGCCCGCTGGGCCGCTGTGCTGCTGGGCTGGCGTGCGTGCGTGCTGGCCGCCAGCACGCCAGCGCCGTGCCGACTGGCCCGACGAGACTGCCGACGTGCCGACGTGCCGACGAGGCCGCGAGGCCGCGAGGCCGCGAGGCCGCGAGGCCGCCCACCCTTGGCGCGCCCACGCGCCCTCGCGCACGCCTGCCCTGCTCTACTGTGCTCGCCGCACGCTGCGCGCTGAGTGGACGCAGATCCCCCGCCCCCGTGCCGGGCCCGGCAGCCGCGCGCCGCGCGCTGGTTGGCCCAGCGCGCTATCGTGGGCGAGGGCAGAGGCCGGCGGAATGCGCCAGCGAGCGCCAGGGAGCGCCATCAGGCCATCAGGCCGCCAGGCTGGAAGGGCAGGCGAGCACAGGTGCACCCACAGGATCACAGGCCAGCCGCGCAGTTGGCACACGGCCGTCACACACTGGCCAGTGGTCGAATCGGCGGGCATGTGACACGGCCTGCAGCGCTGCAGCGGCGGATGTGATTCGCCGGCGCCTCCGCCGCCTCCCAATGAGCGTCTGCCGGCCAGCAGCCAGTCCGAGGCGAGCTTCGCAAATCATTCATCATCTATGGCACGATCGTGAAGCATCAGACTGAATGTCCGGCTGATGAGCAGGAAACATGAGGCAGCTTGCGTGCGAGAGCGCGTGTACGGCAGACGAGGCAGACGCCGGCGCTCGTGCTCGTGCTCGTGCTTGTGCTTGTGCACGCCCGCCGCACCGCGCTGCATGCGCTGCCCTATCGCAGCGCGCAGGCGGCCGCCGCCGTTCCTTAATTAACAGGCGACAGGCAGGCAGGCTGACGCTGACGCTGGCGGCCGCGACAGGCTCACCCACTACGCCATGTCCGAACCCGACGCCCCGACGCGCGCGACGCGAGCGACGCGCGGCGGCCTATCGTGTCGCGGTTCTCTGCGCAGCGCAGGCGCCAGCGACCCAGATCTGGGGGCACCATACCCGAATGGAACAGCGCGATACACGACGGGCGACATGGCGACAGGGCAACACCGAGCGCGAAGCAACGGCCTCGCCAGCGCCAACACCCGACAGGCGGCGCGTCACGAGCCACACCCCGTTCTCCCAGGTACTCGCAGAACACACCGGGCACCGGGCAGAGCGTGCGTGCCGAAACCGCAGAAAATGGGGAAAATACGGGCACCTCGCTGGCCGCTCGCTGGCCACTCGTAGGCCACACGGAGGTCACTCGCGGGCAGAGCCGAGTCACATGCGACGCAGAGGCACGAACAGCAACAGCACGCGGCACTAGCGCTTACTGGCGTCGGACGTCGGGCCGCCTCGGCGCGACTCCGGGTTTCAGATCGTTTGCGCCGGCGCCTGCCCCTGCACGCTCCGCTGCCGCGTTCTCCGCCTCCGCTGTCCGCGAGCCCTGGCATGCCTGGCATGCCTGGCGCGCTGGCACCGGGTGATGCACCCCTGTGCGCGTGGCCCGTGGCCCCGACCGCCTCCTCGCCGCCTCGTCGCCTTGCATCAGCTTCGGCCCTCTGTCAAGTCCGATGCACCCTGTCGGTCGCCTACACGCTCGCCTCGGTTCGGCGCAGCGTCGCAGGGCTGGTAGGTTCGTCCCTCGCGTCGCTCGCGTTCCTCGGCACTCGTTCCTGTTCCTTGGGCTTTGAGCTTTTTCGGCTGCTTTTTTTCACGCTTTCATGAGAAGACGAATAACTATGGAGAGCTTTTTCCGATCGTTTCGGACTAGACGGCTTCGGCGGTGCTGGCTCTAAGCGAGGGGTCGACAGACGATCGGCCAAAGGAACGAGGGAGGGGACGACGAATGCGATCGGCACGCGGGCGGAAGCGACACCGAAGAAATGGGGCCGTGGCGGGAGATCGACGAGCTATATTCGGAAGCGATGCATGGCGAAGCGCAAAGAACGTGCCTCCCACTTACTGACGCATGTGCTTCTCGCGACTTGCCTCGCAGACTGACAGACTGACGCGCAGGCGCGGTGTTGTCGACCGGAAAGGAGCGGCGGGCGCTCGCTGACCCAGTTGCCTGGCCCCCAGACGGACCCCGGGAGCTCAAGGACTCGCACAAAAACGACCGAGGGCGAGGAGCGGCGGTAGGCGCTCGCCGGCGCTGTGCGCCGCCGCCCAACGCCGGAGCGAGCTGCGCGCCGCGGCCAGCGACCTCGGTGCCAGCCGCCCCGCCCACGAGTCAACATAGGCCCCAAGCAGACACTGCACCTCCGAACGGCCTACCCCCGATCGGTCGCCACGCGAGCCACACCGATGACGCGTCTGAATGGCGGCGTGAATGGCGACAATCAGATTCGCTCGACGCTTCTGCATTCACGGGGGACGCCACCGACGTGCGCTTGTCCCGTGCACCGGCCGGCGTCTGCAGCTGCGATCGAGATCGCGCACCGCCCCGTTCTCACGCGCCTCGGAGGGCGCGACGCTCCGTGTCATGTGGGGTCGTCAGACGGGCAGCGGAGGGGCTGTGGCAGTGGCAGTGCCCTACAGCTGTTGCGTCGCGGCGTGTCGGGACAACCGCCTCAGCATGGAGGACAGCCGCACCCGTGCTCGCTGCGATGCACGTGGGTGCCCGGGGACAAGGTGTTGTGGCAGATTGGCCCTCGCGAGACCGAACGCGACGACGGCGACGTCGAACGGAGATCCTTCTGTGCGCCTCATACTGCCAGCCCGCTCGGCGAGCGTATCCGGGCGGATCACGCCGAGGCCTAGTTGAAGGCGGTCGAGCTCGAGTGCGCGCGCGCTGGAGCCGCGTCTTGTTCTGGCTCACAGCACCGCGGCGTCGACAGTGTGCGCCGCGCCCACTGCCACAACCATGCCGTTCCCTCCGTCGCTGAACACAGCCTGCGCCCCGAACTCCGGCTAACCCGACGACCCTACGCAGGAGTACGCAGGAGAACGACAGCCGCATACTCCAACCGTCCACTCGGGGACGCCCCGATCTTGGCTGTGCCCCAGGTTAGCCCGCAGCCCGAGGTGCGCGTCTTCGTCTCGTCTCGAGGCTCGTTTGCCCGTCTGCCAGTGCCACACGAGCCCCTCGCCACACTGCCCGGCACGCTGCATTCCGGGCACATGCTGGCCCCGTGCCGGCGCCTCGCGGGATGCAGGCGAGGCGATCGGCCGCCGCGCCCGATCGAGCGGCTTGCCCGGCAAGGGCCGCTGGGGATGCAGGAGGGCTCACGGACATTCGCACGGCGCTTTGCGCCGCGCCACTGGGATGCTCTGTCCACGGGGACGGTGGGGAGCACTGCGCCGGTGGGGTGGGAGCGTGGAGGATTGGGGAAAGGAGGCGCAGTGATGGCGCTGGCGAGATACGCGAAGGAGGGGATATGCATGGGGCCGAGTGCCACTCGGACCGGCACCTGGGCCACCTGACGCCGGCCGGCCCACATGCAGGAGCTTCAGGAGCGCGCAGGACGGCCGACAGGCGGCCAAGAACGGGACGCAGGACCACAGGGCAGGCAAGGGATCCACATTCCGTGGCGTCGGTGGCACCCCGTGGGCCCACTTTTGCTCGGGCGTTGTCTGGCGCGGCTGGGCATGCCTGGCGTCGCCGGCTGGGAGGGATGCCTCGGAATGCCTGGGGATGCCTGACTTTGCCTGATCGAGCTGCCTGGCTGGGTACTGGCTGGGCTCTGGCTGGGACTGGCTGGGCCCGACCCAGCCAAAGACAAAGACAAGGCAATTCGACAATTCACCCAGCCAGCTAGCCAGCCAACTCTCCGACTCGGTGCTTGTCCCATCCGAGCGCCTTGAGCGTCGCGCCGGCCCCAACTCTCCGGCTGTCGGCTGGGCGTCGCCTAAAGCACAACACGGCGCCATGCCACTATTCCAGACAGAACCACGCAGCACGCAAACCTGCGCAAGTGCCGGGGCCGGTCATTCTAACACGAGGCGATCGGCGGGTGGGGGTGGCAGTCGTTCGAGAGAACCACACGAGGCTCGGCACTGGCTACTGGGCTGGCGAGGTGTTTGGGTGTTGGCACAGTGGCTGGTAGCCCAATGCCCGGGAATGCACCAGATGTGGGCGCCAACACGGCGTACACTTGGGAGCGGGTCGAGAAAGCAAGCAACAACTTGGCGAGTTGAGCAAGAGCTGCTGGAGCACCCCAGCAGCAGGCAAGAGTCGATTGCGTCTTGTTCTAGCTCACAACAGGTTTAACAGTGGCTTCATTTGATGAGGTGGACGATGGGTTCACATGCCTAGGATCACAGTACACCACGCACGCTTACTGAAGTTCGCGGGGTAGTCGAGAGCAGACCCACGCGGCGTATGACGCAGCTGAGAAGCCCGCCAGCGACAGGGCGCAGCGCGAGCAGATCGTGAATGTCCCGTGTGTTCTTGTTGTCAGCGTTATTTCGCTGGCGGTGTCCAACATTAACTACGCTAGCTCACACGTATACGCACTGATCTGCAGGCACTCTGCCGAGGGGCCCAGCGCGGCTTTGCTCTTCTTCGACAGCCGCCTCCCAGGAAGAAACCAACAGAGTTGAAAAGGGACCTCGAGCGTCTGCTGACTCACCAATCAATGAAGAGACCGTAGGGCTCAACAACGAAGAACCCGAGGTGCAAGTGTTCTGACTGATATCAGGCAAAGGCTCCGCAAGAACTTCCCTGGTTGCAGTTGAAGACGAGCTCACGCTCGAGTGACATATGGGCGGCGTTTCGTCATAAACGCTCAGAGGGTCCTCTGACTCGGCAGGCAGCAAGTAGCCGCACGCCATGTGTTCCAGTGACTTCAGGCGTGCCCTCCGTCTGTCGACGGGGCCCTGTCGCTGCCGGGAAAGACACCCGCACGAGTACAGCGCTGGCCGAAATAAGGCGCCTCGCGGAGTGAGCCAGAACTGAGCGAAGCCGGGCTCCTGGTCGTGGTCGAGTGCCTTCACAGCTAACTGCAAGGGGGAACGGAGTCGGACGCTGAGAGCGTAAGTCTGTGTAAGCTGGGGGCGACTGCGGAGAGCACTGCGTCGCCTCTGCGGAGTCTCTGTTCGAACAGCGCCTAAGGGCACCAAGGGCAGAATCCGGATTCCGGTCGATGCACACTGCCCCGACCATGGACATCTGGAGACGGGTGCGCGAGCTGCGGGCAAATGCCGCCTTCTGGGCGGTGCATGCGCCGTCGCTTTCCCCAAGCAGGCCGGCATCGCGCCCCGACCTGCCAACATGCAGACGTCTGTTGTTGTCGACAAGGTGGGAGCCAGAAGACGGACTCTGCGGTGCGCACGCCCCCCCGTCTCCGCCGGGCAAGCGCGGGCATGCTTGAAGGCACGCAGCCGCCGCAGAGCTTGCATCATCACCCGCGCGTGCTCGTGTCGGTGCCGGGCGTGAGGTCGATACGACGGCGCGTCGAGCTTACTGCCCCGCGAGGGAGTGCGCATCCAGCCGTGCGTGCGCTCTGGGCCGGTCCTGGCCCGAATCAAGCCTTTAGCGCGACCGCCGCGTACCACTGAATCCCTATTGTTGCGCTCTCCTGTGCCGATAATCCTGCGCCGTCGTCGTGGTGTGCATCGGTCCTCGAGTCCGCGCTGCGTCCCGTCAGCCGTGTCTCCACCAGGCGTTGGGCTTACTCAAGATTCTGCATGATGGGAAGACGCACTCTGCATGATGGGAAGAAGCACGCACGCACGCACAAGGGCATGCATTGCCGGGTAATCTAGCGCGACGAGTGCGAGCGGCGCCGGGCGTGGGCGCCGCCCAATGGCGGACTCGGGCTTGGCCGGAGCCGCGGCCGCGCGGCGCGCGCCAGAGTGTGTCCGGGGCAAGGGGCTGCGTGTCTCCAGCGAGCTCTAGTCGTACAGCCGTGGGTGCATTTTGGACAGAAGGGTGTGTGGTTCTGGCGTCGCGGAGTGCTGCCCATGGAGCCTCGGAAGCGGTGGACCAGCTAGTCGCGCTCGGACCTCTCGACCCCGGCGCAGCTCTCTTTCCCCTCCTCTCTATGCCGGTTTCGCGACACAGCACAAAACAGTATGCAATGCATCATCTTACAGCACCTTGCATCCTCTCCGCCCAGCTGCGTTTTCAAGGAGACCCGTCGCACCTCCCCCCCGTCGCCGGAAGCACAGCGAGGACGGCCGGAGGCAAGATGATAGGGCGTTATCTCGGGTCCGGGCGTCGGCCTAACCGGCCGACCCGGCGCCGCCTCCTCCTTCCCTTTCCTCTTTCTCCTTCTTCACTCCGCTGCACGATCTCCTCAAGCATCTTCTCCTCTCCGCGCACTGACGAGGCCGCAGCACTGACGACGATCTGACAATTTCGCAGGCCGCTGGGACCCACTGTTACCCAGCTCCAGCGCGGTTGCGGCAGGTGGTCAAGGTCACACCTATCGCGCTAGGAGCTAGCTGCCCAGCTGCGGATGCGGAAGTGTGATGCCGCAGCAAGAGATCCACAGGTTAGACATTACATGGAAGTGTCACAACTACAGAGGCGTGCGCGCGTGCGCCGCCGAGCTAATATACAGTATACAATCAGAGCCTGTGCTCCGGTGAGGTGTGTGTGTTCTTCTGATCGACTTCGTCGTGTGCGTGAGTTGGTGTGCGGCGTCGCTGATCGCCGTGGCAGGGGAGGCTTAGACCATCTCCTCTTCGCTCTTGGTGTAGAGCGTGACGACGGGGGAGCGGAGGAAGGTGACGTCGCTTGTCCAGAGGTTCGTGACTGCCGTCCACCATGTGCATGCCGTGGCGAGCATGCCGAACGACCCCGCGGCGATGCGGAGTGCGCTGCTGCCCGCGCCGGAGATGTGGTGCGTGCCCAGGAGGAGGACGAAGAGGAGCGAGCTGCCGAGCATGGCGAGCACGTTGAGGGAGCACTTGAGGCTGCCGAGGGTCATGAGCGCGAGCAGCATCATGAAGCTGAGCAGCACGAGGCCGAGGCCGGCGTCGCGCTCGGCCGCGCCCAGCCCGAACGCGGGCAGCAGCACGCACCCGACCGACAGCGAGAAGGCGCCGAACACGCCAAACACGGTCGCCATGTACGTGTTCCCGAGCGACATCTCCCACCACGCGCAGAACGTCTGCGACACGCCGCCGAAGAAGATCAGAGGCGGGATCGCCGCCGCATACGTCCGCAGGCCCTGCACGTGCAGCGTCACCGCCGACAGCAGGAACAGGCCGTAGCCCCACGACAGCAGGCCGAGCGGCGTGGGGTTGCCGAAGATGCGCTGGGCGTCAGTTTCTGGTTCTCTGTGCTGGCGGAGACAGTGGGAGAGAGGAGGAACAGATTCCGAGGTGAGAGAAGAGGATCGAAGGCACTCACGTTCTGCTTCGGGATACCAGGCTGGTCAAACTCGGCAGGCGCGCCGTCGGGGCACAGGATGCGCTCGTGGCGCTGGCTCAGGTCCTGCTCCGACTTTTCGTCGAACCACGGATACCGGATCGAGGGCGCCTCGAGGGTGGAGAGGGAGGAGATGGAGGCGGGCATGGTGCTTGTTACGTCGTCTGACTGGTTTCTTCGTGTAGCTCGTCTGCGTGGTCGTCCGAGTTGTCCAGGTGTGGCGAGTGTCGTCCGAGTGCAAGTGTCGTTCGGTGTCGTAAGAGTCAAGAGTGCAAGATAGCCAAGAGCAAGCAAGTGCAAGTGAGATGCGGGGGCGGGGGCGGGGCTGACAGATGTGGGGATCCTTCGACCGCGTCGTCTTAAGTATACTTGTGTGCGTCGTGATGATCCCCGCAGGTCTGCTTCCCGCTCGCGGGCACGTCTCGAGACGAGTGGCCCACGGCCCCGCACGCCTGGCACGCCTGGCTCGCCGAGCCCCATCTATTTGCGGTTTACCCTAGCGCTGGCCAAGCCCAAGTGCCCTCCTCCCTCCTCCCACTCCCTCCCATCTCTCGCGGCTCGTGCAAGGCCCAGGCCACCGAGGCGGTCAGCTGGTCGCCAGCTGGAGGCGATCCTTCGGCCTCCGCGGACTCGGCGGGTTGACACCATCTCGTGCTGGAATCTGGAGCATGCGATTGGGCGAGGAACCGCGCATGGGAGAAGACAGGTGGCCGCGTGCCTGGGGCGTGCCCGGCGTGGGCGGCAAAGGCTAGCGAGCACGGTTAAAGCGCGCGGTGCCCTGAGTCGACGGCGCGGCGGCGCAACGAGCCGCGGAGATAAGCCCGGCACCTCATCTTCTACCACTGCACACCTCACTGCACGCCGCGACGCCGGCTCGGCTCCAACGTAAGGCTGCTCGATACTCGTGGTATTGCCGATGTGGGCATGGCAGCTGATCTGCACGCGCCGGAACATGCATGCATCGACAGATCTGGAGAGCAGTAGTGGAACATCAGCCCAAAGTACTGACGGTCACATGCCGTGCCTGTGCCTCGCCGGCGGCAGCGAGAACAAAGCGCGCCGGCCGACCGGCCGAGCGCCCGGCCGCTGGCTGCTGGCTGGCCGCTCCGGGTGTGCTTTCCCACGGCCCGTGCTGACTCTGAGGCACATGTCCGGCAGAGTCGCCCGCATCACGCTGGGCATGCTGGGCCAAGCGTCGCTCCGCCATCGGCCTCAGTCCAGAATCGGATTGGAGTTCCGCCCGCACTCAGCTGGAGACGCAGCGCGGGGCTCTGCGACGATCGGAGGATCTGCGCCCCGCACAGCTCGCCTCTCAGCCGCGACACGCCGGACGCGAGCTACGGCTCCCCGGATCCCCGGGTGACTGCTCTGGGGCGGGGGGGCGCCGTGCACCACGCCGACTAGGTGGCACAGCTCACAGCCGCCGATCGCGATCGGACACACGCGGAGCAGGGCGTGTCCGCGCTCACCGCCAGCGCAGAGCCGCAACAGCCACGTGGGACTAGCTCTCGCCCCGCGATTATGCATGACCGCCCAGGCCCGCCATGATGTCAGTACGTGCAGCACAGTAGGTCATAAATCATGTCACATGAAGGCGGAGCCAGTCCAAGCCCGTATCGAAGTATAAAAGGTATAGGTGTCACGAGATGTGTTTTGTGTGAAGACAGCTTACTCCTCCTCCCACACCCACACGACGGGAGGGTTGCCGTCGTCGGGCTTGTCGTTGAGGCCGAGGATGCCGAGCGCCTCGTCGCCGCCGGTGAAGCTTTTCCAGAAGCCGCGCGCGAGGTCGAGCTTGTTGGGCGGGCAGCCGGGGCACACGTCCTGCACCGTCGCCGTCTTGGTCTGGCCCTTCCAGGTGATCTTGACCTTCTTGCCGCAGGGCGGGCCCGTGCTGTAGCCGCCGCCGGTGATCTGGTTCCAGTACGACTGCGAGAGCGCGACGACAGCGTCATCGTTGCTGAACGAGCCGCCGCAGTAAGTCTGGCCGCCCGCCACGTCGTAGTACGAGGCCTGGCCGTCCTGGCCGACGTTGGGGTCGGCGCCGTTCAGCCACGAGAGGCCGCCGCCGCCACCGCCGCTCTGGTTGCCGCCGTCGGTGGAGGGGGAGGGCGCAGGCGCCTCCGAAGACGAGGGCGAGGGAGCGGCCTCCGAAGAGGCAGCGGCCGACGACGAGGGGGCGGCCGAGGTAGAGGCAGCGGCGGAGCTCGAGGCCGCCGACGAAGCGGGGGCGGAGCTGGGCTCGGAGGCGAAGAACTCGTTGCCGATGGAGGAGGCGCCAGCGTCGCCCGAGGGGGCGGCGGAGGGCGAGGGCGAGGCGGAGGCGCCCGAAGCCGAGGCAGAAGCGGAGCCAGAGGCAGAGGCCGAGGCGGACTGGCCGTCCTGGCCCCACTGCTGCTCGCCGTTATGCTCCTTGCCCTGGTCCTGGTTGCCGCTGTCCTGGCCGATCCAGTTCTGGCTCTGCTCGCCGCCAGCCGAAGACGACGCGGCGGGCGCAGCGGACGAGGTCGAGCCGCTCGTGTTCGAGCCCTTGCCGTGCTTGGGTCGGCACTTCTTGCCGTTGGGGCCGCGGCGGACGCCGTCCTCGCCGCGGCGGGAGAAGGCGCGGTGCGCGGCACGGCGCGCCTGGTTGTGGCCGACGTTGCGGGCGATGGCGTGGCCGTCGGCGTTGCTCGAGGCGGCGAGGGCGGGCACGGCCGCGAAGAGGGTCGTGGCGACGAGGGCGAGACGCATGTTGCTTGCTTCGGTGTGTGCGTGGTTTGCAAAGGAGTGTAGGTCAAGTGCTGCGGAACGCTTGCGCTTGGTCTAAGTCGTGGTCGTCGGGGAGGGGGCGACGGGGGGAGGAGCGAGAGCAACGAGAGTGGGGAGCAGAGTGGACCGGCCGCACTGCTGGGTGGTGGAGATGCAAGAGAGTCGCTGGGGGGTGAGTCGAGGATGGGAAAGGAAGAAGGTGCCGCACGGCGCGACGGGGTATATAGGATTGCGCGCAGCGAGGTTGCAAAGGAGGCTCCCGGGACGGGGCAGTGGGTCAACCTTGAGCCTGACGAGCAAGCTGTACGGTGATCCACCTGGCCGACTGCGATGCACAGGGCGCAGGGCGCAGGGCGCAGGGCAGGCAGGAATCTGGTTCGCCGAGTGTTCCTTCGAGGCCCTGGGAGCCCTGAGGACGTGCCCTGGATATGACTGACGGTCTATTGTTTCTTGTCACCTCGGGCAGTGGCGCATGGCATCGCGAGCACCATGCCCGTCGCGCTGTTCGAGGCCTGGCAGAGAGCCCAAAGGCTGCGAGCTGCTCAACGGCCAGAGCGCGAGATGTCTGTGCCGGGGCGCATATCGTGCAGCGCTAGGGTGAATCACCCCGTACTAGCCGTACTGACGTGCTGGCGTCCGGTCACTGGCAGAGGATCGCTGGGTGGAAGCGCGTCAGCACGCTCAGGGCGGTCCAGGGCCGGGAACCCTAAATAGTCGCACTGGCCGCGGGGTGATCCCACACGACGCGTCGAGGTCCAGTGTGCCGCTGCATCTGGCGTGCATCTGGCATGCAGATCGAGAAGAGGGCGCCGGCGCGCGCAGCACGGCCCAACACACGCAGCCGCCAACGTGCGCCGCCGCCTGGGCCTCGACCGCCGCTCCAAGAGGCCAAGACAGTCGGCACAGCTGGCGACGCAGCGACGGGCAACGCGCGGCAGGGTGATCGGGTGACAGACTGCGCACCACCTTGCGCATCTATTTGCAGACGTGCTAAACAAACCTGGCAGCTGACGGCCCAGGCGGGCAATCAGCGTTTGATCGGCCCGCCGTGTCGCCAGCGCGCCAGCTGCACCGCTCGCCGTCCATCGTCGCCCCCCTCGATCCCCTCTTCTGTGCCCGTCGCCTGTCGCCCGTCGCCGGTCGTACCGTCGTCTTGGCACGCACAAGTGATGGATGATGGAGACGAGGCGCACAGCAGGGCCGCAGGGGCAGAAGAGGGCCTTGGGGTGCGCAGCGCCCGTCGTCTATAGGCCCGCTCGCGCCCAAAATACGCCAGCGCAGGGCGCGCCGCTCACTGCCGCAGGGCTTCATGACAAGTTGAGGAGCGGGCGGCGCGGGCCGCGCGACCCTGGGCTGTACCATTGCTGGGGTACTGGGGGCGCTGTGCATGTGCTCTCGGTCCCGGCTCGAGATCGGGGGTGCTGCATGTGTCCGCTGGCCGCTGCGGGGTGTGCGTTGCTCGCTGTCTCCTCTGACTACCGACCGATGTCGTCACTTGGTCCGGCGTTCAGCAGCCAGGACACAAACAAGCATAAGCAAAGGCACACATGCGCACCGCAGCCTGTTCGACTCGCCATCCGAGACGCGCGCTAGCCCGGCTGCGGCCCCCTGCCCCTTTGGTGCAGATCCGGGACCGGGACACGCTCCGGCCACTCCGCACGACTCGCGCCGCAGCCCGTGCTAGCCGTGCTGCGCTGCATGCACGCCATGTTGGCAAGAGGGTGTCACCCTCTAAACGTGCGTACAGAAGCTGCACTCCCCGGTTCCGGCGTCCGGAAGCAGGACCCAGAAGGCCAGAACCCAGAGGGCATACGAGGCATCTGGAGCAAGTTCCAAATCTGATCAGCGCGTTACTATTCCTGGCGCCGAGCAAAGCATGACGCGACACGGCGCTCGATCGCTCGTCGCGCGCAGTTTACATGTGGCACACAGCCCTAGCTGCCCTTCTGAGCGCTCTACTCTGGATCTCGGCGATGGTCGTCATGGGGCACTGGGTTGGATCGGGACGTGCGGGCAGGTGCCTCTGCTACGCGGTCGCAGGCGGTGAGCACGCCCGTCGAAGCAGCGGGCGCGATCGGGCCGCAGTCTTGGCCCTCGGGCAGCACCCGAACCCCCACCTCTCCGCTCTTCCCAGACGCGCATGCTTCGCCTTCCTATTCGGTTCAGATTCCGGGGGCCTCCTACGCGCACTCTAGCCCCTGCCGGCGTGTCGGTGTTCGGCTAGCGTGGCCAGGAATAGGGCGCCGAGAATAGCACGGCGCCGCGAGACGGCCATGCCGCATGGCCAGCGGCTGCGCGACTGAGTCCTCTTTCCCTGCTCCTGATACCAAATGCTGCGGCATGACTTCTGACATACGGTGTAGTGTACAACCTACGTTCCTCTTCTGTGCGTTGTTCTGTGCGCTCTGCGCGTGATTCCATGGGGCAGTGCAGAGGCAGACGGGTTGCTCGCACTGCTCGTGCCTGCGGCGCTCGCTAGTGCTTCTTCTCGTCCCACCCGACCCACTTGTCGAGCAGCTTGTCGGCGCACCCGCCCTCGCCGCCGAGCTCCATGTGCTGCCCGAGGCAGTCTACGAGGTGGAGCCTCTTCTTCTCGTCGAGGGCGCGGAGGCCGATCCAGTCCTGCTCGTACAGCGGCTGCTTGTGGAGCGGGATGATCTTGCGCTGTTCGAGGGCGTGCATGGCCTCGGCGTCCTCGAGCGACGTGGTCTGCCCCTCGGCTCCCTCAGCGCCGTCGTCATCGCCCTCGGGAGCGAGGGTCGCCCACTGCGAGCTCCGCGCCGGGAACACGGTCGTGTCGTTCAGGAAGTTGACGGCGACGAGGTTCTCGAGCTTGCCGAGCCCGCGCCCGCCGTGCTCGCGCCCGCTCGGGTCGTCGTCGTCCAGGAGCCCCTCGGCGTTCAGGTCGCGCACGAACGAGTTGTGCAGCAGGAACTCGTCGAGCCGGTCCACGTCCCGGTAGTACTGCGCCTGGACGAGGCGGCGCTGCGCGAACGCCGTGTACACGCCGGCGCGCGCGGCCGAGTACGCCAGCTTGCACGCCAGCGTCGGCGGGTCCGGGCAGGGAATGAGCGCGTTGATGCCGTAGTGCGGCGTGCCGAACTGGGGTCAGCTCCGTGTGCCAGGGGCCCGTAGCTCTGCGTCCCGCCTTCCTGCTGCAAGATAGGCGCACTCACAGTGATGAGGTTGCGCATGCGGTCGCCGTGCGCGCAGAACTGCGCGACGTACCGCAGGAACAGCCCGCCCTGCGAGAAGCCGATCGCGTCGTACCCGCCCTCGAGCTCGGGGACGGCCGCGAGCGCCGCGCACTGCTCCTCGGCGAGCCGCTCCGCCGTGCCCCACCAGCCGGCGCGCTGCTCCGCCGTCGGGTCCTTGCCCAGAGGCGAGACCACAGAGTGCACGTAGATTCCCGGGTAGCGCGTGCGCACGGCCCCGATGAACTCGTCCATGCCGCCCGAGTGCGCCGTGTCGCCGAGGCCGTGCCAGATCACGAGCGGGCGCGGGGATGGGATGGGTTTGGTGGCATCCTCAAGCGGGAGGTCGGCGGCGTCGTCCGAGAACGCGACTTGCTGCGGGACGGACGCCGCTGCGGCCAGCGTCGAGAGAAGGAGAAAGAGAGGGGTGCGCATTGTTGCGGGGACTGAGCGATGGCGAGAGCGGCACAGCGGCAACAAGCCGCGCAAGTGAGCCGGAGAGCGTCATCGGCATCACGTGATTTGCCACCGTCAGCGATCACCCAACATCCTCTTGCACCATGTGCCGCCCCCGTGCACGCGTTACCAGCCCCGGTGCCGCGCCGCATGCTCGCGGTCGGAGCATGGCTCGATTGCAAGGTGGTGCCACGGCACTCTGCGGGCGCTGGTTCGGACCCGTGTGTGTACCGCGGGGCACGGCAGCGCTGATGGCAGGCGTAGGTCGCAGCTGAGTGATGGGCCGATCTGCCGTGGCTGATGCGCTGCCTCTAACGGCAACTGCAGCGCCAGGCTGGACGGAGAAAGAAGTAAGCGTCTTCTCACAGAATTCTGCCCCAGCTAGCCTCGTCACTATCCACTAATCGCTAGCTGCTCATGTCAGTGCACGCTGCGGCGGGCGGCGGGCAAGCGACGCGGTTCGCGCGACCATATATCCCCCTAGCGGCAAAGTTTGCTGTCCTCATTACCACTCGGCGCACACTCACGCTGGCCTCACTACAAGCTCTGAACATCCACACCGCACAGCAACAGCAGCCTCTCTGCACGCTTTCGAGCAAGTCATACCCTCAGCTCCGAACGTTCGCCCCCGCGGCCCATGAGCCCCATCACGATCCTCCTCACCGAGCCGTCGGGCGTCACGACGTATCCCGTGCCCGCCGCCTGCCGGCGGCTGGCGCCCGTGCCCCCGCCCCGCCCAGACCCGAGCCTGCTGTCCGCGCCGGTGCTGATGGTGCGCACGCCGCGCTCGCGCCCGAAGCGTCGCGAAGCGCTGCCGGCGCATGTACCTGCGCAGCCGAGCCTGACGCCGCTGCCTCTCCAAGACCCAAACGGCCCAAACGGCCCACACGGCCCACACGACGCACACGACGCACACGATCCACCCGGCGGCGCAGCCAGCGCTGGCACCGGGGACGCAGAGCGGGGGCGCAAGCCGCGCAGGCCTCTGTTGCCGATGTGGGCGTACCCGCGCTCGAGGCAGCAGCTGGAGGAGCCGCCCGCGCCCGGGAACGGCGAGGACGCACGCGACGCTCGCGAGCGCCCGCGCGGCCGCCAGCGCCCCAGCGCCGTCGACGCCGGCGCGCCGGGCCTGGCCGCCATCGCCGAGGCCGAGCCACATGCCCCGGCTTGCAGCCGCTCCAAGCTCTAGCGTTAGACCATAGCGCGGGGCCATGTGCCCCGCACCTCGCATGCATTCATGAGACACGCGAGTGACTGCGGCCGGCTGCGTGTGCAGAACTGCAGAAGGTGGCTGGAATGGGATGCTAGGAAGCGGCAACTACGCCCACCATGAGCCATGTGCGAGCGTGCGAGTGCTGCTCGGCGTACCGGTGTACCGGCGCACCGGTGCACGCGTACCGGCGTGCTGGCGTCACGATCTGGCCGCAAAGGGCCCGCCAGGCTCGCTATGGAAGGAATGTGCACCCTCTGTCGCCCGAATCCGCGATCGGGGCTACCGAGTCTTCGGCTGGGGTCAGCCGCGGTATCGGACGTCAGTGACGCGAGTGCCTGTCAGTGGGTGATGCGATCGTGCAGCTAAGCCGGTGCGGGGGCACACGGGGCGGGGCGGCACCGGCGTGAACGTCTTGGTGCTCTAAATGTCCGGCGTGGAACTCGCCGCCCAAGTGCACGCCACGCTGCTGAAACAGTGGCTTTGGCTCGGCGCCCAGCAGCGCGTCTCGCGCAATCACGGCGCGGCGAGTAATTAGCCGGGCAGCTGGAGGTGCTGTTAATGCCGCACAGCTTGCAGGTGCACGAGTGGACGAGAAGGCAGCAGGGGCCGCCGGGTAATATAGGCGTGGAGGCTTGGCAGGTGTCCATCTGCGGACACAGGATACGTCGAGCGGCGGCCAGCTTATCAGCGACCGGCAGAGGCCGAAGGCGGGTGACCGACTGCATACTGCACTGGCCGGCACAGCCAGTGAGGGGCGGTATCACGGAATGAGAGCATCCGCGCAGCGTATCTATCGCTGCCGCCCTGGACCCGGGCAGTGGATCTGCACGTGACGCGGTGGGGGAAATGAAGCGGCGGGCCTGGCCAATGAGGGCACAGGAGCTGCGCGTATCAGTGGGATCCAGGCCCGCACGAGGGCCGTGCTGCCGATTGCGCCGTCGTCGCGGGGGCGCCAGCCAATCAGGGCGCGGCGATGGGGCAAGATAAGAATGCTCGCAAATCCTCACTTATCGCCACCGCAGCACCCACATGCCCCACTCTCCAGGGACAATGGCAATCGACGACTCGCCGCTGCGCCAGGCCCAGATCGGCCAGTCACAGCGCGCACAGCGCTGCAGGCGCAATCGTCACCCATTCGCTGCCTTCGGGGGCAAGAATCTCCGCACTCCACGGCCCCTCCACACCCTCCCGCCCAGCAAATTATCGCCCCGGCCCCCAGCCACGCTGGCCGCGCCCAGCCGGAGATCGACGGGCCATCGCGGTCATTCGGCCCACGCCCACGCTATCTCTGCCGCTTAACCGCTTGTGCGGGGACGACAGGGCCGCGAGCGAGGGATCTCGCCCCAGCCGCACTCCCATAGGCCACACACAGCGCCGGCCGCGCCAAGGGCCCGCTCACTACTCTAGCGTTATCAGCGCTGCCGCCTGCCTGCGTGCCGTATGCCGTGGGCCGCAGCCATCATCGCACACGCACACGCCCGACCCAGCGTGCAGGTCGCCGATTAAGTCCTGCCCAGCCCGTCGCCCGGCTTCCGTGTCCGCGACGCGGGCGGGGCCATCGCATCTCGCAATCATGTTTTCGCCGGCTCCTCGTCGCCTCTTATATCTCCTCGTGAACAAATCCGCAATCGCATACCCCGCATTCTTCTCTCTCCCCCTCGCCGTGCTATTGACGCCACACTTCGACAGGAACCTTAGATTGTCGATCTCGTTCTCCGCTATCCGTCTTGCTTCGAATTTTACGCCAGCCGCCAGATATCTCCCACTCCGCCGACTTTAGCTATCTCTATATCACGCAGTTCCGACTTGGCATTATTGGCATCAGCTCCACCCACACTCCCTCTGTCGTATCAGCCTCTTCTCCTATCTCCAACTCCTATCCCGACGCCGCGCACGGCCTCCGCCCCCGATGGTCAACGTGACATACGGCATCCTCATACCCAACGCCGACGGGACGTACTCGTTCGATAAGCTCGGCACGGACATTGTGGCGACGACCAAGACGGGCGAGACGGCAATCTACTCGGCCGGCGACATTGCCTGGGTGCTGACATGCACCGTGCTCATCATCTTCATGATCCCGGGGCTCGGGTACCTGTACTCGGGGCTCGCGCGGCGCAAGAACGCGCTGCAGCTGCTGTTCCTGTCGATGGCGTCGCTCGCCGTCGTGTCGTTCCAATGGTTCTTCATCGGCTTCTCGCTCGTCTTCTCCGAGACCGGCGGCAGCTTCTTCGGCGACGGCCGCCACGTCGGCATGCGCGGCGTCCTCGAGGAGCCGACGGCCGAGTCGGGCGGCCGCCTCCCCCGCATTGTCCTCGCCACTTATCAGCTCATGTTGTGAGTATTCACTCGAAATTTGAATCTGGGTAGTCACTACTGCTGGCTGTGCCTGGTGACCTCAGTCACTATCGGCCCGTCACGCAGCCCCGTCACCGAGTGTTATCTGTTCCAGACTGACGCCCGCCAGTGCCTGCCTTGTGCCGGCAGTTCTCCTCGGCGCCGCGGCTGAGCGCTCGCGCACGCTGCCCGCGCTGCTGTTCATCTTCTGCTGGACGACGCTCGTGTACGACTTTCTCGCGCACTGGATCTGGTCCGCGAACGGGTGGGCGGCCAAGTGGGGCGTGCTCGACTACGCGGGCGGCGTGCCGGTCGAGATTGCGTCTGGCGTCGGCGGGCTGGCGTACTCGTACTTCATCGGCAAGCGGCGCGGGTACGGGACGGAGCGGGTGCTGTTCAAGCCGTCGAACGTGTCGTCGGTCACGCTGGGCACCGTGCTGCTGTGGTTCGGGTGGATGGGCTTCAATGGCGGGTCGTGCTACGCGGCCAACCTCAAGGCGGCGATGAGCATCTTCTGCACCAACCTCGCCGGCTCGGTCGGCGCCATCACGTGGCTGATCATGGACTTCCGCCTCGAGCACAAGTGGTCCATGGTCGGCTTCTGCACGGGCGCGATCGCGGGCCTCGTCGCGATCACGCCCGCCGCCGGGTTCGTCGGCGCGCCGGCCGCGGCGCTCATCGGCTTCGTGTCCGCCGTCGTGTCCAACCTGGCGACACGCCTCAAGAGCACGATGCGCGTCGACGACCCGATGGACATCTTCGCCGTGCACGCGCTCGCCGGCGTCGTCGGGTGCCTCATGACGGGCATCTTTGCGCAGTCCTCGGTGGCGGCCAACGACGGCTTCACCGAGATCCCCGGCGGGTGGCTGAACGCGCACTGGGTGCAGCTGGGCAAGCAGGTCGCGTGGGTCGCCGTCGGCGCCGGGTGGACGTTCAGCGTGACGATTGCGATCATGTTCGTCATCAACCTGATCCCCGGGTGCAAGTTCCGCGCGAGCGAGGAGGCCCAGATCATCGGCATGGACGAGGCAGACCACGACGAGTACATCGCCGACTACGCCTTCTTCCGCCGCGACCTCGAGGAGCCCGACATGCGCATGTGGCGCACCTTCACCCCGCAGTTCAACGCCCCCGCCCCCGCCGCGTACCGCCGCAGCATGAGCGCAGAGGACGTCGAGCGCGGCCGCGGCCTCTCGCCCCACCCCCGCCACGACCGGTCGCGCTCGCGCACCCGCACTGGCGACATTGAGCCCATGGAGCCCATCAACGAGGCGCACGCCGAGGGCCAGGTCCGCTTCCAGCACGAAAAGGACACGCCCACGTCCTCGACCGCCAACAGCCTCGAGAAGCCGTTCGACGAGAAGGACATTGGCGAGCGGGTGTGAGCGGTAGCGAGCGTCAGCGAGCCTGCTAGTGTGAACGCAGCCGCAAGCTCCAGCGTGTGAGGGCCTCCGATAGCCCAGTGTTAGAAGACTAGAAGCAGTAAAAGGATCGTGTCCCGGACACATCCCTAGACCACCCCTTCCGTACAGCCCGACATTGTCTTGGTCATTTATTGTATACAACTTGTACATGCATTTTCAGCGATTGTTCTCAGCGTCTCGGTAGCACCGTGCTCCGCTACATGCGCTTCACTCTCTATTTATTCGCAATAGCATGGAATGGCGGTCAGGCGCGCTGTTTTCGGCGGTGTTGCGGCTACGCTGCGTACTCGAGTGCACGGAATGTGACACCAAGCAACAGCCCGAGCGGACTCGCGGCCAAGTTCTCAATATGAGCACGGTCAGCCCACCCGACGGGCGAGGAGACTGCGAACTTGGGCCCATCGCGACGGAGTAGAACCCAGGTCTCGTAGTTCGTAATCACCGCGTACTGCGCCCCTAACAGAAGCAGTTGAGCGTGTGGCTGGCGTTAGTCGAGTATGACGTCGAGGGCCAGGCAGACAGCCTACCTGGTCCAGGGCGTGGCAGACGGATGGGACGCGTCGCCTTCCTTGGCCTTCTCGTTGACTTTCGATACGATCGTTAAGGCTGATCTTTCCCAGTTGTGAAGCTGGTACACTGCGGCTGTCCAGGTCCAGCACAAGTCTTCCAGCGTCGAGGTTGGACCTCAACGACCTAAGCTCAGACGACGGGACCGCCGATGGGGTTTTCAGTTCTACGGTCCCCAGCGTTCGAGCGTCAAGTGATCGTAGGCGCAAGCGGTAGTCTGGCGCTGAGCTCCACAGGCGTGTCAATGTCGTCTGCCACCAGCACCTTGCTTCTAGGGAATTCCGGAGGTGGAGGTTGATCGGCATGAAGATGAACGACGGGAGGAAGGACCCAAGTTGATTTCCACCGGGAAGTCGGTCATGCGACGGGCGTTCACAGCAGCAGTGCAGTAGCGCTCCTCGAGCTCCGTGTCCTTCTCGGATCTTTCCGCAGCAGTTACAATGGCGCTGTGCAGTTCGCTGAGGACGGAGGCAGAGGGGCGGTACTGTAGACCCTTCTCGCGGAGGATCTTGTATCCTGCGGGGCCCAGCCTGGTCGAGGAGCTGGAGGTCTCCACAACAGGGGGGAGCGGCAGATGGTGGCGAAGCAACGCGCGTGTGAGTGCGAAGGAGGCCATGTTGATGTGGGGTTGTTGAAGATAATACTGCGATGGGTGCCTGTACTAGCCAACGAAGATCCCTTCTTTAACAAGCGCTCGCCACCGACTACCGAGGTTGCCGCGCGATCTGCAGAACGGTTGTACAGAGTTTCGTTATTACATGGCTACAACGGGCAATCGGTAGACATCGTTCCTTCCCAACGGCTCTCCTAAATCTGGCTAGGGCGCTAGGGTGATGCGCCTCAGCAGCAATATCCCATGACGGCGTCGTTGGCCGACGAGAAAGCAGTCGCCACCCGCAGCCGTTGCAGGCTAGTGTACAGTGTCATCCCGCTACATGGCTACAACGCTGCGCCGGCGCGCACTCTAGATTCTGCCTCGCATCTTAGCTCAGCCCTACAGCCTGTACCCCATCACGGCGTCGTTCACCGCGCGCTGCTGGGCAAAGTCGAGCCCGCGGCCCTGGAGGTACTCTACGACCTGGGCTGTGCTGCCGAGCGAGTTGAACCAGACCTTTCCCGGCTTGCTGAGCCGCTCCTCGAGCATGTACGCGGCGTGGCGGTGGAAGAGGCTGTGGATGAGGCCGTAGTCTGTCGCGAGGTTGACAAAGTTGGTGACGGCGTGGGACGGCGTGCGGTCGTAGCCGGCGAACAGCGCTGGGTTCGCGAGCAGCCCGCGCGCGGCCATGGCGCCGTTGACGCCGGTGGCGGCGCGCATGGCGTGCGCGTCGGCGAGGCTCCACACGTCCCCGTTGCCGACGGTGGGCAGCTCGCCGCGCGCGCACTCGACCGCGAACCGGATGCCGGCGAGGTCCACGTCCTCTGTGCTGGCCTGGTGGCGCGTGCGCCCGTGGATCGTGATGTAGGACGCGCCAGCAGCAACCGCATTGCGCACGAGCGTGTGCGTGCGCTGCAGGTCCGGGTCGATGCGGATCTTGACGCTGATGGGGAACTCCCAGCCAAGCCGGTCGTGCACGGCGCGCACCATGTCGGCGACGAGCTCGGGCCGCCGCAGCAAAGCGCACCCGATGCCCTCCTTATACGCCCACTGCTGCGGGCACCCGCAGTTCAGGTCCACGCCGTCCACATACGGCGACAGCAGCTCGGCCGCGTCCGCCAGGCTCGCGCCGTTCGGGCTCGCGAGCTGCGCGACGAGCGCGCCGCGGACTAGCCGGCTGTCCCGCCCCGGGCTGCCCGCCGGCAGCCGGCGCCCGGCGCGCGGCACGTAGCCCGACTGCTGCGGCGGCAGCGGCGCCGCGAGGCGCGGCGACGGGTCGGTGGGTATCGGCTCCGGCAGGTCGAGCAGCGGAGTCGACCGCGTAGCCGGGTCGAGCCAGAACACGCCGCGCTCGCTCGCGCTCGTCGAGAAGTCGGACACGCGCGCCGTCTGCGCGCGGCTAAACTCCTCCGCCAGGATCATCGGCGTGTGCGTCACGTGCGTCTCGTACAGCGACGTCAGGTGGCGGAAGGGCACTGCTGTCAGCGAACGGCGGGGGCGGCAAGCTCAGCGGCGAGAGCGGCAGCGGACTCACGCTTAGAGCACCGCACCAGCGGCGCGAGCACGTTCACGTCAAACTCCTCCAGCATCGTGCGCACCGGCAGCACCTCGGGCTCCGGCAGCTCGTCGCCGTTGCGCTCGCGCGCGTCGTCCGCGCTCATCTTGCTGTCGTTTGTTGATGTTGCGGAGGTGACAGCCGCCCGACTTTTCGAAATTGGCTGCACGTGACGCCGTGCCTGCGCGCTTATCTTCCCTTCGAACCCCGGTCGACGCTCACATTTGGCGTCCACACAGAGCACGCCCCTGCGGCTCGAGAAGTGCAGCAGAAGATTAGAGAGGCGCAGAAATACAGGAGCAGTGCAATCTGCAGCCAAACACTGGCAGTTTCACCTTCAGAATACAAAAAGGCTCCCGTCGTCGCCTCCGGAGCCAAGAAAAAACCAACCGCATGCGGGGGTCGAACCCGCGATCTTCCGCTTAGGAAACGGACGCCTTGCCGCTTGGCCAATGCGGCGCCTGGCACTTTTGCAACTCGGCTAGGCAGTGTCGAGGGGAGCGATGCCGCTGGTCACGTGTCGGGGGGGCGTCGGGGCAGTGGTGCAGCTGGCGCAGTCGCCGGTGTGCTCGCAGACGATCGGTGGACTGAGTCCGACGGAGAGGTGCTGCAGCTACAGACCTAGAGCGACGGATTAGGGCTCAGCGGCACCTGAGGCTTGAAAATACCAGAAACTCGGAAAATACTGGCCGTACCGCAACTGCTCAGACTAGCCCTACAGGTGGTATCCAGCACAGCTTAGAGCTGGAAAAGAACCCTGTGTTCTGCTCCTCTGCTTCCGGGGTGTGTCTTCAGTGTGGTTGGAGTAAGCATTAGTGCACTATAGCCGTTTCCAACGTGGCCAACCATTGCAGCGCCGAGGCTTTTCATCTCAGACTATTACGGCGACTATAGCTCACTTGCCCTTCTTGTACGGCGCAAGGCCGACGGCGGCCGGCTCGATGCGGTACGCGTGGTACGCCGAGTGGAAGAACCACTCGCCGACGACGCCAGCCTTATCTACCTCGGGGTTCGGGTCGATCTTGGCCTCGCACAGGCCCTCCTCGCCCTCTCCCGTCAACTTCTTGCCGAGGAACTTGGCCGGCTCGAGCAAGAAAGCCTTGCCGCCGAACACGAGCGAGATGCTCTGCGTCGCGTTGCACGGCACGCCGTACTTCTTCCCGTTGGCAACGTGGCGCGCCCCAGGGATCGAGAGCATGGCCGGGTCCAGCGCGACCTGCGGCAGGATCACGTTCGTGTTGCCCGAGTCCATGAGCGCGGTGCAGTTGGCGAGCGCGTGGACCGTGCCGTTCGCGCCGGCGATGCCGTCCAGCTTGATCTTCCACTGGAAGGGCGACCACGGCACGACGGGCACCCAGTGCAGGTCGCCGTCGAAGGCGTCCTTGTCGACGCCGCTGCCGTTAGCGCGAGCGGAGCGAGCGGGAGCCGAAAGCGAGGCTCGAGGCGCGCGGGACAGGTGGTACTGTACACGGCCACGCTCCGCGCTCGCGCAGACTCACCCAATGGTCAGCTTGCCCCCCGGACTGCTCTTGTTCCGGAGCACCTCCTCCCCGTCTCTGTCGGGACTCGTCATCTCGATGCCGACGAGATTCTGCGCCAAGTGGCCCTTCTTGAACCCCTCGACCCACCACACGTCCGCCTTCGGGTCGGGCAGCGGGTCCCACCCGTCGCCCCACTGGACCGCCGCGCGCTGCGCGCCCATGATGCCCACGGTCGTCGTGTTGACCCAGTACACCATGTTGGCGGTGGAGGCGAGGCCTGGCGTCAGCGAGCGCAGTGAGCTGGCGCAGCGGCACTGGGCAAGCTAGGACCCACCAAAGTCATACGGAAAGCTGATCCCGCCCACGCCCACGACATCCCTCACAAACTCGCCCGTCGCCTCGGACGCGTCGCTGTACGCGACCTCGAGCTTGCGGGGGTACTCTGCCTTTGCGGCCGACGAGCTCCTGGAAGCGTCGTACCCGTGCACGTCCTTGCAGGCCGTAGTGTTGCAGAGCGGCGGCGCGCCCCACACCCACAGCGCGTCGGAGCCCGAGTCGAAGATCACCTCGTGCTCCTGCGGCGGCGTGCCGAGCGTGATTGGGACCGTGTACGTGTATCCCCACGCTGTGGCGTCCACTGAGCCGACCTTGGTGTCGGTGTTGTTGTTCGGGCAAGTGGTGTTGCCGCCGTTGTCGCGCTTCGTCAGCGAGGTGTACGCGGCCAGCTCGCGCTTCAGCGCGTGTAGCTCGGTGCCCCGTGCGCTCCGGATGTGCGCCTCCAGCAGCGCGTGGTGCGCGCTGGCCGGCACGGAGCGGGGGTGCGCCTGCCGCGTGAGCGGGAGCGTGATGCCTTGCTCAGTCGGCGCGGCTAGTGTGCAGGCAGCGAGGAGGAGCGCTGGGGTCAACATTGCGTCGATGGGCTTCTTACCCAGCTACATACATCGCCTTATATCTCATGTTCTGGTGCAGCACATGCACCCAGACGCCAGTGGCCGGCGTCGGCGAGCTCGCCGTCTCCTCCGAGCTAGCTCTTGGCACCACCGCTCGTCCCGAGCGGAGCCAGCGCTTGGCGGCATCATACCCCCCAGAGCCGCGCCAGCTAGCGCACATGTAGCTCGTGAGTTTTGTGACTTGTTCTAAAGTGCAATCAAGGCGGTGCCGCTCCGAGAACACCGAGATAGCGACGCGTACGCGTCGGCTGGGACATGATGCAATCCGAACCTTGTTTTGCGCTTGCGCTTCGCACATGCACATGCACGTGCCGGACCCACCTTGCTCCGCCCCCGCGTGAATATCCAGAGCATACATTATAGGACACGTACTGCACAGCCGAGAACCCAAAGCGGAGTGTGTATGTGTAGTTTTGTATGTACAGACTCGGATCGAGTGCTTGGTGCTGGCCGTTTGTCGGCGGTATAGGAAACTTGGTGCCGTCGATAGTGGGTTGGTTGTGGAGTGGCTGATGTGGAATGGTTGTAGTAGAGCTGCGCCTCGCGCTTCTCGCTCACGCTCGCGCTCGCTACGCTTAATGCCGCGGCGTCACGCCCGGACTCTCCGGGCTCAGCGGGCCCAGCAGCGCCGCAATGCTCGGCAGCCCACGGCGCGCATAGCGCTCGTCCTCGATCGCCGTGCTCGCAAACGCCTCGAGCGCCGAAGGCATCCTCACCTCCATGCCCCCGAGCCCGAGCCCCTTGTTTTGCCCGCCGGGCCCTCCCATACTGGGCGCTCCGCGCTCTCCACCGCCCCGCTCGCTCGGCGGCGTGGGCAGCTTCGGCGGCGACTCGGCCCTGCCTCGCACAAAGCTCTCGGCGCGCTGCAGCGTCAGGCCCGGGTAGGACGCGTAGCCGGGGCGGAGCGGGCTCCACGTCGGGGCCGGCGCGGGCGTGGCGGAGAGCGAAGTGGCGGGGGCCGCTGGGGAACTGACCTCGGGAGCGGGGACGGGGAGAGGAGTAGCCGCGGGCAGAGACGGCGTGGGCATCGCCGGCGACAGCAGCGCGAGCGGCGCGGGCTCGTTCTTGCGGCGCTTCGCGGGCTTCTTGCTGCGCTTGGGCTCGTCGTCCTGCTGATAAGGGGCATAGGGCGTCGTCGGCGTGCGCTGCGCAAGCTTTTGCAGCGCGTGCGCGGGAGCAGGGCGGGGCGCGTGCAGCTGAGGCTGGGGGTAGGGGTATTGGAAGTAGTCTTGCTGCTGGTACTCGGCGCCGTTCTCGAATCTCCTGACCGGGCGGCGAGGCTTCTTCGCGCGGCCGCGGTGCGACGTTGTCTTCTGCCCGTCAGCTTCACCCCAAAAACCACTCACGTCCTCGGACACACGCCAGTAGCCGCCCTTGCCGGTGCCGACGCCGCCCTCGGTGACCGGGCGCTCGATGTTGACGAACGCCGGGTTCATGGACAGGTTGTGCCTGATCGAGTTCTGCCGTCAGCTTGGACAAGCACCGACAGCTCACGCGGAAGGTCTGGCCGAGCATGCGAAAGTAGGGCCAGCGCTCCTCCATCGCCTGGTAGATCTGGCGTCAGCGCGCACGGGCGGGGCACTCACTTGGTTGAGAGTGAGCATCTTGCGGGGCGACGAGGCGATCACGAGCTTGGTCAGAATCACATACGGCAGGTCGGGCTTGACCGCTACGGGTAAGTGGGGTTCGAGTCGGGGGGGCGACGCAGACGGGGCAGCACAGGATAGATTGCACGAAAGAAGAAGAACGACACCAACTACGCCCCCGTCGGGTCATGGTGCCAGCCCTTCACCGAGACTTCTTTTACGCCCCAAACGGATCCTGCGAGGATCCAGTGCTCGGTCCATTTTCGGGGCCAGTCGCCAGCGCCCACCTGGGCCAGAGGGCCTCGCCATTCTCGCGCCCCGGGGCACATCCCGGCCCAGCCCGCGTCGGCCGGCAGCGCGGCAGGCAGCAGTGGGACGCGCCACTGCGCAGTGCATCGCGACCAGGCCGCATTGTGGGCAGCCTGTTGGCGAGGCGCGTCCAGGCCGCCAGTCCAGAAGAGTGGAAAGGGCGGCACAGGCGTGCAAGCAGAGCGTGCCAGGATGTGCAATGAAGAAACACGGTGTACTCACGGTCTCCGTTGTTGTCGAGCCCGATGCGCGACGTCCACGACCGGCCCCTGTTGACGACGCCGACCTCCTCGAGCCGGATCCAGGCCGCCTCGGAGATCGAAAGCTCGTTCCAGTTGCGCTGGCGCTGCGCGGGCGGCGTCGCCTGCCGCGGGCGCTCGAAGTGGCCCTCGCGCATGCGCACGAGGTGCTCGTACTCGAGGCTGAGAGGGTCGGCGCCGGGGCGCGCAGACTGGGTCAGGCCCAGCGCACGCACCGCCGCGTCGTCTGGCGCGGGCAGGGTCAGGGGCGGCATCTCGGACGTCGGGATTACCGAGAGCGAGCGCGAGCGGGAGCGCGAGCGAGAGCGGCTGCGGTCGTGGACGTCGAGCCTGTCGCTAACGTCGGCGTAGGCAGCGGTGTCCTCGTCGTCCGTGTCTGGGCTGTCGTCATCGTCGTTGCCGCTGTCGCGGCGACGCTTGCCGGTGACCGCGGGAACGCCGTCGTTGCGGGCGCGCGCTCGCGAGCGCGTGTTAGGGGGCGAGGCCGGCATGTCGGGCTTGCCATATCGGGTAGAGCGCATGACGGGCGTGATGAGTAGATAGAGGGAGACAGGTGACGGGAAGAGCAGGGGTGAGGAAGGTGCCAAGAGGGTCGGTGACGTGAGGTGCAGCGGCGAATAGCCGCTGGGTGGGTGTGCAGCTGTTGAAGCCAGACGAGGGGAGGAGGCAGGCTTTGCCGCTGGGGGTGGGAGAGGCCGTGGGAGGGGCGGGGCAACAGTTGAGGTTGCTGCTGTCGTTGTGGGAAAGGGGGACTGTGGAGTACTTATGGGAGACAATGTTGGCTTGGGGACGCGGTGGATGGCGAGAGAAGGGCGGGTTGAGGCGGGGGAGGCGGGGGAGGAGGGGGCGGGTGTGGGACAGAGGGGGAGGTGGGGGCAACGGGGGGGATGGCTGCGCCCTTTTCTAGGGAGGACGAGTGCAGATGAAGTGCGAGACGGACACTGAGAAAGAAAGGGAAAGGGGGATGCACACGATGCACGCACTGCGTGGGGTGGGCGAGCCATTATGGACGATCGCCCCCCGGGCCCTGCGCCGCCTGCGCGACCTGCGCTCTCCCCGGCTGCGCGGCCTGTGTCGTCGTCGAGCATGCGCGCCGTTGGTTCGGTCGGACGGGACGAAGACACGAAGACAGCGCGACGGCCAATCGGGGCGGGCAGGTGATGCGAGGAATTGCAAGCGAGAGGGAGGGGGATCCCCCGGGGCGATGCGCCAGTGCCGTGTGTGCTCGCGGCTGCTCGTCGGTCCATGGTGCTGACCGCTGGCCGCTGTGTGAGTGTGAGTAGGAGGGTGTGTGAGTCGGGCGGCGGGGCAGCCACAGTGTCTGGGGTCCCGGGCTCGAGGCCCAGTCGACGGCCAGCGTCGACGCCAGAACACACAAACACGACGATGACAATGGCGATGACGGCGATGACGCTGATGTGTGCGATGCGCAGAGGCCAAGGGGCGTTGAGGGCCGGGGGCTGGGGTTTGGATTGGCCGATTGGTGATGGGCAAATTGATCGCAGCGTGTACACAATACACACCCCGCGCCTGGCGACATGTCTCGAACCACATGTGCTTTTGTATACCGCCCTCCGAGCTCCCCTCCGCATGCACAGTCCCGCGATCCCCCCGCCCACAGGTGACACGCTTCATCAGCTCACCGCACACCATGAGGCGGCCCGTGCTACACCAGTGTCCTCGACGAGAGAGAGAGATAGAGAGAGCACTAAGGCTGGCGTGTGTGCTCCGTGCGCTGGTGCACGGAGTTGCCGTGAAAACACATCGGGGTGTCGCTTCGGGCGTGTCTGTGGACATGATGGCGTCGTGCGGCTCGCCGGGTCGCGGGTCGGCTTGCTCGCGCTCCGCCTCCGCGCTCCGTCGGCCGTCGGGAGGTGACCCAGCGTGTGTGTTCCGTGCGCGTCAGTGTCTCACCGCCGTCTCACCCCCTGCACGCTCCTCGCCCGGCCTCGGCTCGGCCCCCTCGCTTTCGCCCAAACTCACTCGCCCCCATTGCGCGATACACGCTCATCCCCGCACATCCATTCCTTGAGCCCCTTCTCTGTCGCCTCCAGAGAACCATGTGTTTACCCATCTCCATCCCGTCGATCACTTCCACTTGGCAGCCTCCGTTCCATGTCCTTCACCATCCCCCACCCTGCTCTCCACTGTTTGCGTACGCAGACATGCCTTCGACGGAGTCATGTTCCGTGGAGCTGGTGGAGTATGTGGAGCCCGTGGAACCGCGGCGACCGTGGCGCCGCCACCTCTCCAGGCCTTGATGTAGCCAGACCAAATCGAGGCCAGGAAGACCTGGGCACGCCGGGGCATTCCACAGTTTCAATTACCAATCATCCTCGGACGCTGTGTGTGTGGGGGCCGGTGTTTCGACCTGAACTCTTGTGCACATCTGGACATCGGCCGGCCAGGCGCGGCCGGGGGCACACTGTACAGCCTGGCCGAGATCTGTGCGCTGTTCGTGTCGTCACTAGTCTGCGCTCCGCGGCGCAAAACCATAGAGCGGCAGCATGCAATGTCGCCAAAGCCACATCACGGTATGTGGGCAGCCTCGAGCGTCTCGTTCTGCAGAGTCGAGGCCTGCTTCTAAGGCTCAGGGATCAGAAGATCGCTCCACCCAGACAGAGCTGGATGGAGTCGTGTCATGGTCAATGCGTAACGCTGATCCGCGCAGTCGCATGTGCTGTCCGGGCTTCGTCAGTGCAGACGTGCGCCCCGCATTCCGCACACTGTAGACGTGTTGGCAGGGGAGCGACAAACAAGGGTGCCCGCTTACCCCACAAGTTCTTGTGTGCTGTGTACCGTGCAGTCAGTTTCTCCTCTGGCGCTGGAGTACAGCGGTTTGGCAGCCCGAGCTGTCCGCACTGTGAGAATCCTCGGGTGTTTGCACAACAGCCACCGCAGTCATCTGAGTCCTTGCGTTCTTTCCATGTTCCATTCCTTGTTGCGTCACGCCTGCGCTTTCCGAACTTCTGGAATGAGCGTCTATTCTGGGTGCGGCAATGGTAAGCGCTCACGCGCTGGAATGCGACCGGTACCCGATTGGCCGCCCCTGCTCGTTTCGCACGCATAGCTGCGCTCGCAGATCGGGACGTCTGGCCATTCTGCCGGTCGAGTGCGGTGCCGACACCGCTCCCGGTACATCAGCAGGCCTGCGGGGCATTGCGATCGTGTCGCTTTGTTCCTCGGCCAGTATGTCTATTGCCGCTCTGTTTTGGCGTCCGAGTCCATCAGTGGTCTGTCTGAGTCGCACTAACCTGGTCCCGACAGCTGGCATCAACCGGTCGCACTCCGTCGGCATCACTCTGTCCACCGACGGTGAAACGACCAGCTGTCGTGTTGACGTTGGAATGCAGCGCAGCAACCGGCAGTACTGTCGAGTTCTGCCGCGCAATTTGTTCCACCTGAGAGCCTTTGCGGATTTCCGTGCCCGAGACTCAGCATGCCTTGTCGACCCACAGTAATGGTAAGTGGTACCATCAGTCGATGAGGTTTCCGGGTATGTTGCTGCAGCCGGGCAGGTGCATCGCCTGGTGATGTCGTAATCGGGGACGGGACAGCTGCGATCAATGACGGGTGTCCCGAGCGACTTGGGGAAGACAATGACCATCCATAGCTAGCTGCTCAAACATTGATCCTTCATCGACCGCCCGCTCCGGCGGCCGCGCCCGCGTTCTGCTGTTGCGGCTCCTCGCCGATGTTGAAGGCAATGAAAAGCATCGCGACAACAATGCCAAACCAGTACTTCTGCAGGAACGTCTTCTCGGGCGGCGGCTTCACTTCCTGGCCGGTCTGGTCCACAACCACAGGCGCCGCGAGCGACGGGCTCCTGTCAGCTACCCGCCCTGTGGATGAACAACTCACCCGTGTGCGACATCAGCGGCCTTGACAACAACCTCAACAGTCGATCCCTCGGTGGACTTTGCGATGGAGGATCCCGCCTTGGGGCACTCTCCGGACGCAGGTGCGTCAAGGGGCTTGTACTCGATATCTGTTGGTCGCCCGTTGGCGAGGTGAACAGTCAAGGTCGCCGGCGACGAGGCGAAGCACTGCTGTTAGGAAAACTCTGTGTACCAAGCTTACAGCTCGCGTAGAGGTCGTGAGTTGCTGGTCGCCAATGTCAAGAGCGATCTGGTACCAGCCACCATCGTCGGAGGAAGACACCACGGAGGCCGCGGAGGAAGGCTCATACGACACCTTGTCGTTCTCGATCTGAACGACGCCCCGGGGCGCAAATTCCCCTCCTTCAAGGAAGCGGTGGGAGAGAGTGTACTCTGTCGCCTGCGCTTGCAGCGCCAGAGCCAGGACGGCGACAGCCGAAAGGATCATCGTGCGGCGATGGCGGCTTGAGCACTTGCCTCGGATAGAGCCGGTTGGGTCACGGTTCGAATACGGCGTTGTCGGTCAGATTCCGGGCTGGAGGGATTTGAGATGATTGCTGGCTGCAGGGCGGAGGTGGACGTGAGAGGAAGGACAGCAACGCGGTAAGTGAGCGTTGGGCGCGTTGGGATCACCGAAGCGTCATCGGAGACCGCGAGGCCGATTGTTCAGCCCCTAATCGAAGGCTAAATAGCGGAATCTGATTCGAAGGCACGCTCATTAGAAATTCTCGCTAATCAGCGATCCGCTGCAAGAGGGTTTGCGGGGCCCAGCGCGGACCTCGTGCCTGTCAGTCGCGTGCGACGTTGGTAGCCAGCGCGACGTCAATGTCCACCGAAATCGCCAGCGGTCTCGTGCTTCCACAACACCTACAAAGCTCTTCTAATCACTCATGTCTACGCGCGCGGTGAGTCCCAGACATTTCAGAGGGAGCTGACTCTCAGATCGTCAAGTGTAAGCTGTTCAAGGCGTGTCGTGCAGCTAACGTCCAGCCGTGCTCTCCGGCGACACGGTCATCGTGCGGCCCAAGGAGGCGCCTGCCAAGGGTCAGCCTCCCAAGGAGCGGTGAGCCTGTTCACAGCTCTGAGCTAACCGTAGGGTTATCCATCTCGCCGGTGTTTCTGCTCCTCGTCTTGGAACTGCTCAGCGCGACGATGAAGTGAGGTCACCTGCTGCCAACTCTGCTGACGGCAGCCGTTCGCCTTCCCCGCCCGCGAGTTCCTGCGCACTCACCTCGTCGGCAAGGAGGTCGCCTTCAACGTCGTGCACACCCTTCCGAACGGAGGAGAGTTTGCCAACGTCTTCTCGGCTCCTCCTGGCCCTGGACAGCCTCCTGTCGACGTTGCTCAGCTTGTCGTCAGCAACGGCTGGGCCAAGGCTCGTGACAACGCCAGCGACGCCCTCAAGGATGCCGAGGCGGCTGCCAAGGGCGAGGCGCGCGGAATCTGGGCTGACGCGGAGACTGTAAGCATCGGATCTTGTGACGCAGCTGACATGGAGCAACGCACTGTCTCCTACCAGATGCCGGCCGACGCCCATGCATTCATCAGCGAGTACAAGGGCAAGGACATCAACGCCATCGTCGAGCAGGTCCGCGACGGCACTCAGCTCCGTGTGCGTCTGCTTCTGGACGACAACAACCACCAGTTCGTGAACCTTGTCATTGCCGGTGCCAAGTCGCCCCGCGCTGCGGGCCGCGAGGGGGACGCTGCGGAGCCGTGGGGAGAGGAGGCCAAGTTCTTCACCGAGGTCCGTCTGCTCCAGCGCCCCGTCAAGGTTCGTCTTCTGAGCGCCCCTGCTTCCGGACCGGCACCTTTCCCTGCCTCGACCGAGGGCGGCCTTCCTGCTCCCAGCCAGGGTGCCAGCTTCTTCATCGGCCAGGCGCTGCACCCGAACGGCAACATTGCCGAATTCCTTGCTGCTGCTGGTCTCGCCAAGGTCATCGACTGGCACGCCGGCATCCTTGCCAACTATGGTGGTCTCGAGAAGGTCCGCGCTGCTGAGAAGGCCGCCAAGGCCAAGCGCGCCGGTATCTGGGAGGGTTACGGTACCCCGGCCGCGGCTGGTGGTGCTGCAGGCAACGGCACCGCCGCCCCTGGCGGCTCCACCAAGGGCCAGACCTTTGACGCCGTTGTCACCCGCATCTGGAGCGGCGACCAGCTCAGCATTGTTGACAAGAACGACCCGAAGGCAGTCGAGCGCCGTGTCCAGCTTTCTTCCGTTCGCGGCCCCCGTGGCGCGGACAACAAGAACGCCTACTGGGCCGGCGAGGCCAAGGAGTTCCTCCGCAAGCGTCTCATCGGCAAGACTGTCCACGTCACTGTCGACTACGTCAAGCCCAAGGACGGCGACTTTGACGAGCGCGAGTGCGTCACGATCCATTACGGCGGTGCCAAGAATAACATTGCTGTCCAGCTCATCGAGAAGGGACTCGCCACCGTCCTCCGCCACAGGCGAGACGACGAGGACCGCTCGGCCGAGATTGACCAGCTCATCATTGCCGAGCAGACTGCCACGACCGAGACCCGCGGCTTGCACTCTGCCAAGGACGTTGCTCCTCCGCGCATTGTTGACGCTTCTGAGTCACACCACCGCGCGACGCAGTACCTGCCCTCGTGGAAGCGCTCAGGTAAGCACAACGCCATCGTCGACTTTGTTTCGTCCGGCTCGCGCTTCAAGCTCCTGCTCCCGAAGGAGAACGCCAAGATCACCTTTGTTCTCGGTGGCATCCGTGCTCCCCGCACCGCGCGCTCGGCCAACGAGAAGTCGGAGCCCTTCGGCGCCGAGGCGCACGCTTTCGCGAACAAGTACATGCAGCGCGACGTCGAGGTCGCGTTCGACAGCAACGACAAGTCTGGTGGCTTCATCGGCGCGATGTACTCGAACGGACAAAACGTCGCCGTCGAGCTCGTCCGGGAAGGTCTCGCCAGCGTGCATGAGCCGAGCGCGAGGCACCTGCCGTTCGGCGCCGAGCTGATCGCCGCGGAGGAGGAGGCCAAGAAGGCTCAGAAGAACGTGAGTCGAACGCCACAGTGGCCCAACTGACAACAGCTCTGGGCGAACTTCACCGGCGAGGAGGCGGAGGAGGTCGTCGACAACTCGGGCTCGGCGCTGCCGCCGCAGTACCTGGACGTTGTCGTGACGGCCGTGCGTAAGAGCGACCCGTTCCAGTTCTCGATCCAGGTGCTGGACGGAAAGAACGATGCTGCGCTGGACAAGCTCATGAACGACTTTGCGCTGCACCACCGGAATCAGGCGAACGCGGCTCCTGCGGGCTGGACGCCGAAGACTGGCGACCTCGTGTCGGCCAAGTTCTCAGAGGACAACCAGTGGTACCGCGCGCGCGTGAAGCGCGCGTCGGGCATCAAGAAGGAGGCGCAGATCGTGCTGATCGACTACGGCAACGAGGAGACGGCGCCGTTCGCGCGCCTGCGCCCGCTCGACGCCAAGTTCAAGCCGCTGCCGGCGCAGGCGAAGGACGCGCGGCTGTCGTTCGTCAAGCTCGTCCCGCGCGACAGCGAGTACGGCGCCGAGGCGTGGGGCCGCTTCTCGCAGTGGGCCGAGAACCGCAAGCTCGTCGCCAACGTCGACCAGCGCGAGGGCAACCTCCTCCACCTGCGTCTCATCGACCCCTCGGACCCTAACGCGGCCGAGGACCCGCTCGCGTGCCTCAACGCCGACCTCGCGCGCGAGGGCCTCGCCACGCTCGACAAGAGCCTCCGCTACCTCGGCGCGTACCCTGCGATCGTCAAGAAGATTGACCAGGCGACCGAGGGCGCCAAGGCGGACCGTCTGGGCATCTTTGAGTTTGGAGATGTGTCCGAGGACTAGGCTGCGAGCTAGCGAGCGCAGCGAGCGCCGTCAGCGAGCCATAACATGGGAAAGGCAAGAAACAAGGTGTCAGTAGTCAAGTATCCATATTCTGCAATGCATGGCATGGGCGACTGAGCGAGCGCGACAGCGCGAGCGTATCGTCGAGATGCACGGTGTGCACTGTCCAACCGGTGTCTTCGGCGAGCCCTCCGAGCGAGCTCCGGCTAAACGCCGGAACCCATGTGCTCGTGTCGGCCAAGCCCGGCACGGCACCGGCGACCATGTTGTGGACGCCGGTGTTTTCGAGAGCGCTCACTACCTTCTCGGCAAGCTGCAGTCTGCACTGTACATTGCACATCGCACGAACACGCGCAATGACGGTCGCAACGCAGCCCCCCGTGACGATCAGCTACGCGGACCTGCTCTCTCGTCCTGCGTCGCTGAAGGGCGACATCGAGCGCGCGCTGGGGAGCGCCGCGGGCTCTCTGGGCGTGATCCTCGTGAAGGGTGTGTGCATCGCACGCGCAAGCTGACGCCAGACCTGCCTGCCGAGTTCCCCACGCTCCGCGCCAACCTCTTCCAGCAGGCGGCGCGTTTGGCCTCTCTCCCGGCCGAGCAGCTCGCGCCGCTCGAGAGCGCGAGCAGCAGCTTCTGCTTCGGCTGGAGCCACGGGCGCGAGGTCATGAACGGGCGCCCCGACACGGCCAAGGGCTCGTTCTACGCCAACCCGCTGCTCGACCGCCCGGACGTGTCCCCGGAGCTGAAGCAGCGCTACCCCGAGTACTACGAGGGCAACACCTGGCCGGCGGCCGAGGTGCTGCCCCGGTTCGAGGACGACTTCAAGGCGTGAGTTCCAAGCCGAGGGAAGGGCTGACGCCAGGCTCGGCGGCCTGATTGCCGACGTCGGGCTCGCTCTCGCGCGCGCGTGCGACACAAACGGGTTCTCCGACACACCCATCGCGCCCATGATCGAGCGCAGCCGCGCCAACAAGGCCCGCCTGCTGCACTACTTCCCCTCGTCGCCTGACGCCCCGGGCGAAGGGGCGGACGACGACGCGTGCGGCGTCCACCTCGACCACTCGCTGCTGACCGGCCTCTGCTCCGCGATGTACCTCGACCCGACCCCTAGCTCCCCGCCCGGCGGGCCCGCCGAGTTCACCGAGGTCGCGCCCAACCCCAAGGCCGGGCTGTACATCTACCCCCGCCAGCAGCTCACCCCGGAGCAGAGCGAGAAGGAGATCGGCCTCGCGCTCCGCGGCCAGTCCAGCGTACCCCCCGTCAAGGTCGCGATTCCCAAGGACTGCCTCGCGTTCCAGACAGGCGAGGCGCTCGCCGTCCTCACGGGCGGACGGCTCAGCGCCACGCCCCACTTCGTCGCGAGCGGGAAACAGACGAGCTCAAGGGAGACGTTCGCCTTCTTCCTCCAGCCCGACGTCGAGGACAGCCTTGGGCCGGAGACCTTTGGCGAATTCACCAAGCGCGTGCTCAAGCGGCACTACGCGTAGGCCACTCTGCTCGCTCGCCGCAGTACTAGAACAGAATCCCATAGTAGTAGTAGTCACAATATGTCTATGTATATGCCATGAACGCCTTCCCCCCACCTCAAGCGCCGAGCTACGGGTACGACATCGCCTTCCTGTCGTCCGAGATCAGGCGCCAGTACTCCAGCATGACGAGCATCATGAAGCTCTCCATGTCGGGGACCCGCCAGTGGCTGTCGACGAACGTGTGCGCGTTCTTCGCAATCTCCTCGGCCAGGTCGTCGTGCCCCGGCGCGCTGCCGTCCGGCGCGCCCTTGAAGAAGGCCATGACGTCGTACAGGTCGGCGTAGTCGAAGCGGATCGGCACGTAGTGGTACCACGGCACCAGGAGGTCGTTGAACCACTCGGGGAACAGCGTGCTCTTGAGCACGACGTGGTTGCTCTTCAGCAGGCGGCGGAAACGCGAGCTCCACCCGTTGCCGTCGACGTCGACGACGTACTTGTACTCGAGCGCCTGGTTGCCGCGCACACTCGGGCGCCACTCAAACTCGGCATCCATCTCATCACAGCTCCCGTCCTCCTTCGAGCACTGCGCGGGGCCGCCGAATAAGCCAATATCGAACCACGCCTCGTTCATCTCGCGCACGGGGAACTCCTTGACGCGCAGCCCCTCAAGGCCCGACACGAGCACGGGCGCAGCAGCCTCGCTCTTGTTGTTCGCGAGGAAGTGCAGGCGCTCACGCTGCGCCTGGCGCCACGGCATCTGCTTGTTGTGGAAGATGCCCGTCGGCGAACCGCGCCACAGCACCTTGTCGTTCGCCTTCTCGGACCACGGCACAAACGGCGGGTTCTGATACACCGCATCTAGGGGCACGCCGACAATGTCACTGTTGCGCAGCGTGCGGCACACACTGATCTGCGGCATGAGCGGGCCGGCGGGCATGCGGTAGTCGGCGATTGCGGACGCGTGCAGGTCACGGATCTCGGGGTTGTAGCAGATGTCCGTCGACTTGTAAAAGTCGGCGACGAACGACTTCTGCTGGCTGACAGACTCGGAGCCGCCCTCATCGTTCAGCACCTTGTCCGCCGCCGACTCGCGCAGAGGCGACCCCTCGGGGCACGTCCACTGCCAGCCCGCCGTCCAGCGCATCGCCTGCTCCGACGCCTTGAGCTGCGCGTCCGGCCACGTCTTGCCGGCCTTGCCGAGCGTCTCGCCGCGTTCCTGGACTTTTTGGCTGAAACATGTCAGATACCTTATCGTATGCGAATGTGCCTGTCTGCGCGCGAGGGGATGGTGTTCCGTCGCTCGCGTCGCGTCGTGCAGCTACTCACTGGATGCGCCCCGCAGGCCCGTCCTCGTTGTTGAACAGCAGCGTCACAGGCGGATCCTGCGTGAAGAACTCCTCGGGGAACTTGGCCAGGATGGGCAGGATCAGGGTCAACGTGTTGCTGCACAGCGTCAATACTAGCGTCGGCGATGCAAACTCACTTGCAGCGCCACTTCCACGCAAAGTTGCCCCCAACCTTGACACGCCCACGTCCGCGCGTGTGCCAGTCCTTGGGCTCCCAGGTCCCGTCCTCGTCCGTCTGCGTGCCCTCATCGCCCTGGCCGTCGGGAACAAACGTGAACGTCCAGAAAGGACCCTTCTTGTTCGCGCCCATCTCGATGCGCTCCTTGATCTCCTTGGGCGAAAGGGCAAGGAACTGCTCGAACGGCCTGTGCGCGAGGGGGAACATGGACGGGACCGATACGCTGTTTGTCGACTGCGTGAACTTGAACCAGTGCTCGAAGCCCTTTGGCGGCTTCATGCCCCAGGCCTTCTCGTAGTCGGCGACCGCGTCGTCGAGCGTCTTCACGCTCGCGATGCGCTCCTCAATAGCCTTGGCCTGGGCACGTCCGCGCTCGAGCAGGATCTCGACAGGGTGCTTGTCGTGCAGCGCCGGGTCAAACGCCATCAGGCCCTTCTCGTCGACCGAAACGCCGTCGTAATGGAAGTCCTGGTTCGGCGACTTCAGGGGGTGCTGCGGCTGGCTGCGCGAGTCCGTCGCAAAGTACTCCTGCTCCATCTCGAGATTGTCATAGAGCGACGCGGGCTCCTCAGCGGCACGCGCAGCCGCGGCAGCGGCGGTGGCTCGTCCCCCAGTCATGTAGTCGACGGGCTCGACATCGTTGTGGTAGCTCGGCACCGGCTGGCGGTGGTGTTCGGTGTAGAGGAGGTGGAGGGTGAAGAGGAGACAGGCGAGACCGAGGAAGATGAATATCCTCGTGGAACGGATCATCTTGGCCGGTAGCTCGAGGCAAGCTGGCTGGTGCAAGCTCAGCTGCAAGCAAGTCTAAAGAATGTCTAAGGTGTGGTAATGATAATAGTTAGGAGCAAGCTGATGAGGCGAAATTGGCCGAGCACTAGAGGTCGTCGAAAGTGGTGAAGTGTGAGGAAGACAATGATCGAGGAAGATGTTGTGCGGCACTCGAGGCGGCGCGTCGGCTGTCAGGTGGTGTTGGGCTGATCGTCTCGTCCCGGCGTACCGGTCGGACGGGTAGGGAGCGGGCGAGAGGGCGATCGTGATAAGACAGCCAGGAGGAAAGATTTCACATTCAGCGCAGCGTCTGTGTGCTCTGTTGCGAGGTGCCGGAAGGTCTGGTGATGAATTGGTGTGTCCTGATCTCCTGGCAGCCGCCGCCGAGATGAGCGAGTGACGAGTGGCCGCGGCGCGTGCGCGAGGCAGCAGAAGCGGAGCCGCAGGAGGCCGCTTGCGGCGCCGCAGGGGACGGTGTCGTTAACAGCCCTCGCCTCTAGCCTGGGAGCTGAATCGCTGGCGCGCATGGCTTGGCTAGGCTGGACCTTGTTAGGCTGGTGGTGGGGCAGGGGCGGGTGCTGGGTCGCTGGCGATAACAAACTTCACTCTGGCTTGGGGTTAGATCACTCTCGCCAGGGTTAGGAACATTAGCCTCAGGGATGCGCTGAATGCGCAGAAGCGTGTCCCCACGTGCTGCGGCCGTCCTGCCTGCGCGTGCTGGCTGCATTCCCCTCGACCCTCTGGCGTGTGGTTCCCCTGCCCTGTTCCCTCGGCGCCGCGGCGCCTGGGAATTCATTCATGCTTTCACTCGGTGACAGGGCCGTCTGTAAGGACTGTCGGACCCGCTAGCCCGAGCCGCCGTGGGCCGCGAGGGGAACGAGGGGAAGCGAGGCACCGCCGGGCGCGACGGGAGAGCGCTCCAGCCGATGCCAGCCAGCGTTCTCGGCAGCGGGATCCAGTCCACTTTGTCCCAACGTAAACGATGACGACGGTGAAACTCTACTCCAACGTTAACAAGCTTCACTCACATAAGGGCGTGCCTCGTAATCCGCCGAGTCCTGCCCGACAGTTTTTCGTCCAAACTTTGTTTCCCACAGTGTTTCTCCACCCCCTCCCGCCGGAGCGGCGAGCGGCGAGCGGCCGAACGAGCGGGCGAGCGATACGAGGCTCCAAGCATGGCCAAGCAGGTCCCGGGTCAGAAGGGACACAGCATCCAGCGACTTTAAAGTGCATCGCAAGTTGTTCCGCCGAGTACGACGTCCGGCGTTATCCCACCTGTCCCATTCCAGGAATCACAGCCACACGATCGGAATTGATTCGCACTCTCTTCTCTGTCTGTCGAAGCGACGGCGCTGACGGACTGACGGCCGTTAACACACACGCACACACAGATGACGAGGCGATGTCCGATGGAAGGTGGAGGCAGATCGAGGCGGAAGATTCCACGAGGTCGCGGGCGTAGCGACTGTGCTTCCGAACGGAAGAAACGCACTGCCCACCGTGTCAACTGTGGGTGAGTGTCTTCGGAGCGGGTGAGTGAGGAACGGGTAAGTTGATGGACGCTTGAAACGGTTGGCAAGCGTGGTGAGGAGGGAAGGGGACCGTTGATGCGTTGGTGGTTGTAGGCGATGAATTGGAGGCGGCTACGAAGGTGTGGGCGGAGGGAAGTCGACGAGGTGGACGTGGGCTATGGGTGTCCTGGAGTCGAGGAAGGCAGCGGCTTGTGCGTTGACTGACACGGCGATGGCGGAGGGTTGACTGGATTGCGGCGGATCAGGGGGCCAGGAGACGGCGCACAGACCTCGTGGTGATGGCGTTGGCGCTGCGTGCGCTATGACCAGTGGTGCCTTGGACGTGTCTGATGCCTCGCAGGCCATGGCGCGGGCGCACCACCGACTTTTCAATCTCGCTCACTCATCGTCGTTGCAGACTGACACACTCGACACTCACCCCGCTGACATAGCATTTGCATTCGCCGTCGGCATCGTCCACCCCATACCGCGATCAGTCACCAGTCACCTCTCCTCGATCACTGCCAGCTGCCCACCTACCCGAGCTCGGAGAACGTCAGCGCCAAGACCGCCGACTCGGACTGCGCCTGTGGTCGATCCTATGCTTGCAGCCTGATACCGAACAGCGGATAGCGAGTGACACTGCATCAATCAGCAGGCGTGGACGCGTGGACGACTGCATCGAGTGGGATCACCGTCGACGGTGAATCGCAATCGGCGTCGCGTGCTCGGTGCTCCCTGCGCACCTAGCACCTGCACTCACTGGTGGGGTGGCAAACGGCTGAGTGCAGGCAGTCCACACAAGTGGGCCCGTGCCATGCCTTTCTGAATCACACCAGCGAGCAAGATCATCGGCGACCAGCACGCTACACCGCGCACCGGGCGCACTCCTCCCAAAACTCCACACACTCGACTCTCCGCCAACTATCATCTTCCAGCTCCCGACCATCTTCCTTCACTGCTTCCTTTCTCTTCTCTTCTCTTCTTCTTCTTGCCGCCCGACAGCAACTTCACACGCACTCTCCTGGTAGGGGGTTCACCAGATCACCGCTTTCTCGCGTCGCGTGTGGCTAGGTGCGTCGCCCTCTCAACATTTGCTGACTGAACTAGTAGCTCTCTGGCTTCATCATCGTTCTAGCGTCACCATGACCATGACCGCCGCAGAATCTCTCCCTGCCTTCTTGCCAACGGCGCCTCAGCATGCCTCTGACACGTCCTCCGAGTCGGTCAGCGCCAACTCGCCTGCTCCCCATGCCATGTCTTCCTTCCAACCCCACGCCGGGCCCTACTCCTACTCGACTCCCATGGCCGTACCTTCCTCGCTCCCTTTGCCTCCGTTCCCTCACGGAAACGGAGTCATGGGTCTCACTGCCGGTATGGCCAGCATGTCGGGCTTGGGCATGTCGCAAGGCTACCCGGACATGAGCAACACCATGGACAGGCCCTCACCGCCTTGGGCGGAGGCGTATCCTCTTCCGCCTGTCACGCTCATGGCTCCTTTCTACCCCGTCTCGGCTCCTCCCGTGGAGAATGGGCCTGCCGGCCACTCTGCTCTCGGCTTCATCCCCGGTCCGACCACCTATGCCCAGCCGGGTCAAAACACCGTTCCGGCGCCGCCTCCCGGGCAGCGCATGCCTCGCCCGCACCCGTTCCTCGTAAGCTGTTGACAGCCCCACAAACGTAGCTGACTTGAGTGTCATCCTGTCATCTACTTGAGCGAGGTACCGTCCAGCGTTCGCGAGTTTGACATCGCTGGCATTCTGGAGAGACAGGGTGTCCCTCCCGTGGCCATTCACCTCTGCGAGTCGCCGCAGCGTCAGGAGCGTCTGTGGCCGAACGCGTACTACGAATGGATGAACAAGACTGGTGGGACGTTGTCGCTAAAGTAGCTAATCTTAGGCACCATCACGTTTGGATCTCTTGGCGACGGTAGGTGATCCCCAAGGGTTGAAGCTAAACTGCAGCTGAGAAGGCTCAGGCCATTCTCGTCAACCACTCGTATCTCGTGAGCCACATGAACATTGTGGTTTCGCTTTTCTCGCCACCCATCTGTCATCCATTGCCCCCGGCTCCAGTCGCGCCTCGTCTCATCCGTCCCATGATCTTCAAGGGTGACATCAACCACGCGTCCATGCCTTCTGAGGGCCAGATCTGGGACACGGTCCGCGGCTGGGGCTCTATCCGCCACATTTCCGTCTTCCTGGAAGTCAACCAGGGAGAGACGTCAGCTGCTGTCGGAGAGTGCCGCTGGCGTGCCAAGGTTGAGTTTTGGTACGAAGATGAGGCTGCCATGTTTGAGCAGGGATTCAATCGTTTGGGGGGCTCGATCGTGGGCTGGCAGGTGTAAGTTCTTCAGCAAAAGCGTGGCTGACGTTGCCAGCGACGTCCGCCGCGATCCCTCGTACATTCCGTTCACTCCGCTGCCGTTCCAGCAGCCGCCTCAAGCTCCTCACGGCCAGCACCTTCCTCCCATGACTTCTGTAGTGGGAGAGGCACCGGCTGAACCTAAGGCTTCGGACAACGCGGCCTCGGCCCAAACACCTAAACCTGAGCCTGCCAAGGAGGCCCAGTTGGCCGACGATGGCAAGGGCACTGATGAGGCCAACCCCACACCACCCTACAGCACCGTGCTTAAAGCGCCTGCCCAGGGCTCATCAGCCAACGACCCATTTAAGACCGTTCAAGTCATCCAGCAGCCCACTTTCCTGCCCGGCACTGGGCAGGCTTTGCCGAATGGGGCTGCCGCGTCGCTCGAACCCGTCCCGCCTCTGTCGCCGCCCAACTCGGCCAAGCAATACGTCTCCCCTTGGGCGTCGCACAACCCGAACGCATCCATGCCGCTCACTCCCCCGTACCCGAATGAGAATCTGCCGGGAGATCGTCGCCAGGGCAGCTTCGGCAAGCGCCGCGGCAACAACCACAAAGGCTCCTCTCGCGTCGGCTGGAGGCACGTTCCTGGAGGAGTCGTCGGCGACGATGGCACTGTCATCCAGCACGGTCCCGGCCAGCAGATTCACCCCTCGCCTACTCAGGGTCCTGGTTCGAACAGCTACACTGGCTTGGTTGACTACTGCAATTTGATCGTGAAGGTAGGCTGCGAAAAGGCGTGCGGTAGCTGACGACAGAATCTCGATGGTGATATTGCTGGACCTTTCCTCCGTGACAGCTTTGCGCCCTTCGGCCAGGTCGTCAACGCCCGTGTTATGCGCGACGACTGCGGCCGTTCGCGGGGCTACGGCTTTGTCTCTTTCTTGCGCCCTCACGAAGCGTCCCAGGCCTTGGCCTCCATGAACGGCGCCAAGCTTGGGAGCGGAACCCTGTACGTTGCGTACCACCAGCCTCGACGCAACTACAACAAGGCGTTCACGCACATGGGGAACAACAAGCGCGAGGGCTTCGGTGAGCGCAAGAGCACAGGCTTCATCCCCCGCCACGAACTGGAGGGCATCACCCTTCCCGAGCTGGCGATGAAGAGTCCCGTCGCCGTGCTGAACTATGTCAACCGCGGCGGCGACAGGTTCTGCAACCGCCTCGGGCTGGAGAAGAGCGAGGCCGAAATCTCGGCCGGCACCAAGGTCGACATCATCTGCCACATTCACAAGACTGCCTGTAAGTTGGGCGGCTCATGTTGTTACTAACGTCAGCACCCGGCGAGAGCAAGAGCCGAACTCTGCAGCGTATCAAGGACTACGTCAACAGCCTGGGTGCTGACGACGAGGCTGCGATGCGTAATCTGTGAGCCCATCTGCCTTGATTCAGCTGACATCAGCCTGCCGTACAATGCCCTCGTCGATGCGATGGTGCACCGCCAAAAGTAGTATTAGATTCCCTGCGCATACAAGGTCGTTGTAGAAAAGTGACTGTGATGTAAGAGGGTACATCGTCTAAACGAGTTAACTATCCTGCCATCCGCCGCCGAGCATCGGCCCTTGGCCCCCACCGACCATGGGTCCCTGCGGCGGCGGCCCACCTCCCATGAGCGCCATCGGGTTCACACCCTGCGGCATCTGCATCATGCCGGGGTTCATACCGGGGTTCATTCCAGGCGGCATGCCACCTGGTCCCCCCGGCCCGCCAGGTCCGCCAGGTCCGCCGGGTCCGCCGGGTCCTCCTGGTCCACCCGGCGACTCCTGGCCCGGGCCCCCTGGTCCAACACCAGCGAGCGCGAGCGCCTGTGCCTGCACGTTCGCCTGCGCCTGGGCAGCGAGGCGGCCGCCCGGACTCGGCGGGGGCTGGTTCTTGGGCGTGCCGTTCGGCTCCCCGTTCGGCTTGGGCGTCTCTTTTCCCTTATCCTTGCTGTCCTTCTTCTCCTTGTCGTGGTCTGCCGGCTTGTCCTTTCCGGCGTCCTTCTTCTCCTTCTCCTTCCCGGCGTCCTTGCCGGGTGTGGAGCTCGGCGCCTCAGCGGGCGCCGCGGGTTCCGGCGGCGGCGGCGTGTCCTCGCGCGGCGGCCGGCCCTGGGTGTAGTACGCCTCGCTCTGGCGGTCGAACAGGAGCTGGCGCGTGTTGTAGTCGTACTGCGGCCCGCGGGCCGCGCGCGCCTGGCACAGCAGGTGGTTCCAGTAGCTGGCCGAGGCGGCGATGTCGACCTTGTCGGCCTCGGTGACGGGCGCGAGCTTGCGGAGGTGCACGGGCGTGTCGCGCAGCTCACGCCGCGCCCATGGCGAGGGCGACGCCTCACGCGACCGCGCCGGCGACGCCGGCGGCAGGTGGCTCGGGTGCCCGGGCAGGTGCGGGTGCGTCGACGCCGAGGGCGAGGACGACGGCGAAAACGACCGCGAGCGCACCCGCGCAAGCCGGTCCAGCCGCTGCTTCCAGTACACTTGCGACAGGGGCGTGTTGGGCCCGAGCTTGATGCGCTTCGCGGGCGGCGTGCCGTCGAGCTCGTCTGCCGGTTCTCGGGCGCCTTCACTGTCCGGCCCACCTTCCACGCCCTCGCCGGAGACGCCAGAGCCCTCCCCGCCCGAGCGCGACGTGCCCGCCGACGGCGGCTCCGGAGGCTCCTCGCCCTGAAGCGCCGCGTACTCTATGCGCTGTTCGGGCGAGAGGAAGCTCTCAATGTCGAACGTGTGCCCCCGCTGGTGCGCGATCTGCTGCGCCATGAGGAGCACCTCGAGACTCGGGCCGGGCTCTGCTGGCTCGTCGGACGGCGAGCCTGGAGGCGGCGGGGCAGGCGAGGCAGGGACATAGATCTTGGTGTTCCTTGGTCTGTGTTTGCGCGGCATCTTGTGTGGTGTGATGCGGGGAGGGAGGTGAGATGGAGGCCGGGCCCGAGATGGCGGAGGGGGCGCGGTGGAGGCTGGCGTCTGGCTGGCGCTCTGGCGCTCTGTCTGGCGGGAGCTGCGGGCGGGCGTAAGGCCTGGAGCCTGGATGCGTGCGGATGCGGGGTGCCTCGTGAGCCGGGTATGTGGTGCGGGTCGAGGGAGACTGAGACGAGTTGCGCGCGGGGTGCGATGGATGTCGGTGCGATCGATCACGGCGACTTGAGCGTTCGTCGGCAAGTTGGCGCACACAACATGCCCCTTCGTCCCTTGCTGGCCCTGCTGCCGCTGCCGCTGCCGCTGCCGCACATGGTGCACGTCACGTGACCCTCAAGGCACCTCCACCCTGCACAAGCCAGCTTACGACGCTGCAACCGTCAGTGCGCAACGCTACTTTCGCAGACACCGAGTTCGCAACCTTCGACGCACCCGCTCCAACTCCACGACAAAGCAACAGGTCCCCAGCCCCAACATGGTGCTGCCGGGACTTGTCCGCCTCCTTCTTGTTTTCGGTTTCTTGGCCGCCGTCCTCGCCGCGGACACGACCTCCTCTGCTCAGCCGAAGGGCACCGCGCTCGCCAAACCGCCATATGCGCCCTTCACCGTGTCTCCGGCGCAAGCGCGCACCGGCACGCTGCTGCCGTCGGGCAGTGGGCTGACATTGAACCGCACCCGCCCCGCAGCACTAATCAAGATCCCGAAACTGCGCGCCTGGTCGATGACGGTCTGGATTGCCGATCGGGGGTACGACTTGGGCACGTCCGAGCTGCTGGCGCAGTACACGCCCGACGTGCGCGTGACGTCTGACCCGGGGGCGAACTTCCACTTCAACGAGCGGCGGAGCGTCGAGTCGCTCTCCAGCGGCGGCACGCCGGGCCGCGCGAACCACCTGAGCCGCGGCGGCGACACGTGGCGGCTCACGTTCGACGACGGCTTCGCCAACTTCACCTACGGCTGGGACATGGCCGAGAACACGTCGCTGAACGTAACGGCCGAGAACGCCGTCGAGTTCCAGGTGCTGATGGGCTTCAGCCTCAGCGCCGACGCCGAGAGTACCGCCCCGCCAGGCAACGTGACCGTGTACTTCCAGGTTGTAGACCTGCTTGACGCCGAGCCCGGCGTGCGCGTCACGAGCTACCGCGCCGAGACGGGGTATCTCGGAGACACGACGGATACGGCGGCGCTGCTGTTCTCGCCTGTCATCGAGGCGCCAGAGCTGCCGCAACCGAGCTACCCGAACTACACGCTGCCTGGCCCGTATCCGGCGTGGCCGTCGTTCACGCCTGGCAGCGACGCGGGTCACGGCCCGACGGCGGGCATGTTCGGCAACCTGACAGACGGCAACTTCACGTTCGTCGTGCAGGAGACGCACGACAGCCTCGTGACGCACGCGCTGGGCAAGAGCGTGATCGCGCTCGCGCTCGTGGGGAACAGCACCGTGTTCGAGTCGACGAGCTGGACGCGGATCAACCTCGCGAGCGGGTTCCGCAAGTACGCGGTCATCGACGGGCTCGCGCCGGACACGAACTACACGTTCTGGATCTACGACCGCGACCGGCTCGTCATCTACCCGCCGGCGCTGTTCCGCACCAAGCGCGCCGGCTTCCGCTGCCCGCTCATGCTGCCGACCGCCATGTGCCCCGGCATCGGGTACGCGAGCCCGGTCGCCGACACGCAGGGTGGCGGCGCCAAGTACCTGACCGACATCCCTGAGGCGTACAGCGAGGTCATCGCCGAGAACCTCGAGAGCTTCAGCATGAGCCTGACGGCGCAGGCGTGCGGGCGCGACATGTACTCGTTCGTGAGCACCTGCGCCGACTGCTACGACGCGTACCGCGACTGGGTGTGCCGCATGGTCCTGCCGCAGTGCGCGGACGCGGACCCCGCCCCCTTCGAGAACATCTCGTCCCTCCCCACCGCACCGCACGTCGTGCCCCGCACCACGGACAGCCCGCGCAGCGCGGCCGTCTCCTACCCCTACGCATACACCGAGCTCCTGCCCTGCATCGCGGCCTGCACCGAGGTCGACCGCGTGTGCCCCCTCAACCTCCAGTTCATCTGCCCGCACCGCAACTTCAACGCGAACGAGAGCTACGCCTTCGAGGGCAGGAAGAACGGCGTCAACGACGGCCAGGCGCGCAACGGGCGCCCGAGCATCGACCGCTTCGGAAACAGGTGGTGTAACGTGTAGCTGGGTGGAGACAGTGTTAGTGAGGCCAAGAGAGCGCCCGGGCAGAAGGCCATATACATAGAAGGGATGGGCCGTTGTAGATCACTTTGTACAGATTAGACCAGGCATGACTTGAGATCTCACGTTTCTTCGGGGGATGGAACAGACGGGTCGTCCTCCGACACATACACAACCGCGCACTGCGACGTCCTCCGTCCTGCCCTGTCGTCCTCTCGCATCTTGGCGAGCCAAGGCTCTATCTCATCATGGCTGAAGACATCTTGCCATGCGCCCCTTCTGATCCATTCCTCCATGGACATGAACTCGTACGAGTTCTCACGGGGGCCTGGTATATAAGTCTGCACTTTGTGCTCAACCTCGGCTTCGAACCACCACGCATGCTCAGCTTGGAGGTGGGCTTGCCCGCACAAAAGCGCTTGTTCGTGCTCAGCCGGTGCCAGCGCAGGTGGCAGAATCGCGCTGGCGTTGATGACGGCGACCTCCTTTATCCTGTAGCCCACAACATAAGCAGCAAGGTCGCGCCACACCGTCCGCTTTTCAGCGTTGCAGACATCAGGCCCCCCGCGCTGCGTGTAATACTTGCACGGCGGTATCCACGCTTGGCCTGGGCGAGTGGTCCAAAAGATCACCTCGAGGCGGTGGCTCCCAGACATGCCGAACGGGTATGAGCCGATCGTAGGGTCCATGAGCGTGTGCACTTTCTCCGGAGCACGCGGCGCTGTCTGACTGTAGACAACGGCAACGTGCGTATGAGGGGAAAGGAGGTAGTCGTCGTAGAAGTAAGCACAGGTGTCGAGGGGTGAACGTGGTATGTCTTTGACGACGACCTTCTCCATTATGGGGCCGTCGATCACGCGCCGTATAAAGGGGCAATAGTTGCCTTGGGAAAACGATTGAGGAGATCGCTCGCGCTTTCTGGCCAATCCACTGGGCTCTTGGCACCAGTACGTCTTCTCTGAACACGAATGAAGCTCGATGTTGGCAACTTGGATCCTGGAAAGGTCGTACTTCCACCGCATGAAAGGGGGGGCCACATCACAATCGATGTCAGAGTGGCGCGCGACGTCTATCCGCTTCAATTGTTGCAGGATGGACGTGCACTGCTCTGTCGAGAGGGGAGCAGGCGTGACCTTGGGGTTATCGGAGAAAGGATATGGGTGTGTAGCTCCGGGAAAGTACAACCCGTACTTGGTCATGGTGCCGTGCTGGTAGGCGTAGGGCTGGGCGACGGCGCGGAAGAACGAGTTGACGTTAAGGACGCTGCGCGTGTCGTTGTAGGAGAGATAGCCAAAGACTTCGAGGAGCACCTCCGCCGGAAGGGCGGGATAGATGCTCGCGCGGAGCATGGTGCTGAGGTTGTGGAGATACTAGAGAAGAGAGGGCGAGAAGGCTCGCGCTTATGTCACTTGTCAGACGTACTTGCGCCCTCTGTTTGGTGCCGCGCCAGTCCAGAAACAGGATCGGCAGGGCGCTGCCTGTCCAACGCTGGAAGGTCACCCGCTGCGATTTGATGTGCTTGCTGCTTAGCTGCAATCAGCTGCATACGACCTGATTACGAAGGCATGGCTGCGTCAATAATGAGAGAGAAGGCGAAGGGGCTAGCTGGCGAGAAGCCCAGGGCAGTTCGCACGCTCTTATCTCGCTCGATCGTACTGATAACGGGCAACCTTTCCGCGAAAGCAGTCTCATTTTGCAGTCGGCCTCGATGAGCACGCATCACATCGCTGACTAGAAGAACGCTGTTGTTCAGTATACACATTCTGCATAGTATGGTACAACTCGCGTCATAAGTTCTTGTCACATACTCCTCAGCCACGGCTCCATCTCGGCAGCAGAGAAGGCATCTTCCCACGTATCCTCCTGGATCCACTCCTCCATCGTGATGAAGCGGTACTTGCAGTAGAAGAGGTCCTCTGAAAACTGGCTCGCTGTGCGGTGGAAGGTGGCGTAAGGTTCGTCCTGGGCGGCTGGGCGTGCCGTCTCTGCTTCCTGTCCCAAGCTGTTCTCATGGTTCTCAAGAGAGACGCCGGACGGGAGCACGGCGCCAGCGTTGACCACAGTCAAGTGATATACGCCGTAGTTGAACACCGCTTGTGCCAGGCGACTCCAGACACGATCCCGGTGCCGAGTGTGCCTGCAGGGCGGGATCCAGACTTGTCCGGGGCGCTCAGTCCAAAACACGAGCACCACCTTCTCCGCCCAAGTCACCACAGACATGTCCAGCATGTGAAACCCGAGGTCGTGACTATACTTGCAAGTTCGGTAGTTGGTTTCGGCAGGTACCGACTGCTGAGAGAACAGCACTGAGACGAATTCACCCGACCACTCAGCGAACGCCGTGGAGGGGCGACGGAAGCGCGGGATGTCCTTCATTACGATTTTGTCCACGTTGTGCGACACCAAGATAGACGTGAGGTAGAGACATTCTTCGTTGTCCTTGGGTAGTCCAGTATGATGCCAAAGGCGAGGGTCGCCGTGCACTTGGCCATGGTTGGGAAAGTACAGCTGAATGTTAAGCACGTCGAGGTTGAGGAAATAGCAGGGAGGGTCCGTGAGATCATCTCTGCTACCGATTTCACTTTCTTCGAACTTAAGGCACTGAGCGTAGGGGTGTGGTTTGATGTCGATACGCCGCAACTCTTCTGCGATGGCTGCCTTCTCCGTGTCCGGCTTGAAGCTGTCCCTCAGAAGTTTCTTCAATTTCTTGCGGCCCTTCTTCCCAAACTTGAACGGGTCTTCCGCGAGAGGAAAGCGGGGCGCGCTGTGCTCGGTGATGGTGGCGTGCTCGTGGGCCCATTCCTTGGCCACTTCACGGACGAGAGAGCGGAAATGCGTGTTGACGTTGATGAGCCGAAGGAGGTCATCGTGGTCCAGGTGGTAGATGATCTCCACGAGCAGCTCGTTCGGGAGCTTTGAGCACATCTCTAGCCCTGTCGTCGCAGTGGTACGTGGCGACATGAGAGACAGAATGACGGGGAGGTTGAGGAATGGTGTCGCCTTTAAGAAGCGTCAAGGCAACTAAGGCTGGTTTCTACGTATGTGTCGTTGCAATGAGGCCGATTTGGTACCGCGGGGCGCAGGGCGCACACAATGCAGACGAACTGGCACATGCAGTGCTGCCTGGTGTCGTGAGTGAGCTGGACCTGGATACCAAGGTATCGTGAGCTTTTCTTCAGTTCTTCGCGTCAATTCCATCCGTGAGTTTTCAGATCTTGCGTCGACATTGGATGCGTGGATGATGGAGTGAAGTAAACTCACAACAGGTGTTGCAGGTGGGTGCCTGCTGAGGATATCCGTCGCGGTGCCAGCAATCGTTACGTAACCGCGGGCAACTCGTTGCGATCACTGGATCTCTGCATGAAAGCTATCGTACAAACAAGTCTTGACTTCAAGTCCTACCTCTTTCCCTCGGCACGACTAGGCATCGCCAGCGTGGAACGCCTCGATGTTGATCTTCTCCTTCGGCACGCCGGCGGCGACTAGATCGCGCTCGATGTCCGTCATGAAGCTTCCCGGTCCGCAGACGTAATAGACCGCCTCCCTGTCGGCTAGAGGGAGTGAGTCCTTGATCTTGTCGACGGTGATGCGGCCGGAGCTGGCGCCCTCGTCGCCGTTCGAGTAGAACGCCTGCTGGACGAGCTTGCCGCCGCTCTGCTCAGCGAGCTTCGCGACGTGGTTGCGGAACACGTGCTCCGGGGCGGAGCGCACACCGTGGACCCATGTGATGTGCGGCCAGTTCTCAGCGGGGCCGGACGTGAGCTGGTTCAGCATGGCGAGGTTGGGGGTGATGCCGACGCCGCCGGCGATGAGGACCACGTTCTCGGGGATCTTCTCGGGGAGCACGAAGCTGCCGGCGGGGAAGGCAGCGGCGACGGTGTCGCCCGCCTTGAGGCCATGCATGATGTTGGACACGAGGCCGTCGGGGCCGTCCGTGCCGGTCTCGCGCTTGATAGTGACGCGGTAGTGGTCCCCGCTCGGCGAGTCCGAGAGCGAGTAGTGGCGGTTCTGGAAGCAGCCGAGCTCGGGCACATTGACGCGCAGCGTGATGAACTGCCCCGGCAGGTACGGCTTGAGGGGGAGCATGCTCTTGTCCTTGGGCACGAGCTCGAAGGAGGTGATGCTGGGCGACTCGGCGTGCACGGCGCGCACCTCAAAGTCCTGCCAGCCCTGCCACGCCGCCTTGGCGTAGAGCCCCGCCTCAACGTCGATGAAGATCTTGGCCAGCTGCCAGTACGCGTGGTACCACGCCTCCTGCAGCTCGGGCGTGAAGGCGTCGCCGAGCACGTGCGAGATCGCGCCCATCAGGTTCTCGCCGACAACCGGGTAGTGCTCCGGCTTGACGCCGAGCGCGGCATGCTTCTCGGCGATGCGGACGACGACGGGCGTGAGCGGCGATAGGTCCTTGATGTTCTGCGCGTACGCGAGCACGCTGCCGGCGAGAGCTGCGGGCTGGACGCCCGTGTTCTGCGCAGGGATCGAGAAAATGTTGCGCAGCTCTGGGTTGTTGCCGAGCATGGTCTGGACGTCAGCTGCGATCTAGGAGATTTCTCACCTTGTACATCTGCTTAGTGATCGTCACACCGTGCTCGGCGAGCACGGGGACGGTGGCGAGGACGGCGGCCTGGTGCGCCCCGCTGAGCGGCTGGACGTCGGGGGGAACGACAGAGGTGGAGGCCATGGTTCGGGAGAGTCGAGAAAGCTGGGAGAGCGTCTGGGGACGCAGAGCGCGAGAGCGGAGCATTATGTATAGTACGCAGTGGTGGTGATGACGGCGTTCAACATCGCTGCCAGTCTTTTTATCTCGACCGATGTCAGTTTGCGGCGTCTCAGGATCGCACCCTCCGCCTCAGCTCAGGTCAAATCCAGCCAGGGGCCTTAGCAGGCACTCCGAGCGCTTCAAGCATGCAAGCGCAGGCTGGCCCAGGCTTGGGGAGTCATTCACGGCCATGCAATGCGCCGTCGCGAGGGCCCGCAACCGACGGCGTAAGCCGCACCAGTGTAGAATGGGGGAACGTTGAGGAAACTCGTGAATTCTCGGACTCGAGATTCGTCAATTGCGCATTGCGCGGAGCGTGTGTCATCGCCAGGAAGATCAACGCCACCGCCTGTTTGATTCTGACCCCGTAACGGGGGGCTTGTACGGACGTACGCGCGCCGCAGAGGCCGGCTGAACTCGTTCTTTTCTGACCTGCATTCCACCCTGGACCCTGGTTGCCCGTGTTCCGGTGACAGGAGTCGAAGTAATGGCGCAACTGAACGCAGCGGAAGGCAAGAGCTGAAGCAGACACTGGACCCAAGGTGAGTGCGGGGCTGACGAGGTTTCTCCGCGTCGGATCTCGCCTACAGCCCCTCCTGCTCTTCCACAGTCGCCAGCTCTCGGAGCGTTGGGCGCTCACCGCGCGAGGTGGCTTGGCAACGGCCCAATCCGCTTAAGCGTGTTACGCATCTCCTCCTGGACGACAGGGCTCGGACTGCTTCGTTTTCGGCCATGTACCTGTGCCAGTCTGGGGACCTGTGGACCTGGCGTTCGTGTCCCCACTCTGGGTCCTAGATATCGCATATCCCACCGAGCGCACAGTCACCTGTGACTGGCCGCTGCAGTCGAACGAGGTGCAAGCTGCAGCCTCGCAGGGTGCTCTGTCGCGGACGAGGCGTGCTTGCTGAGTCATGCAGATCACCGATTCAGCAGCTGCAGAGCATGTGACCGATGTCATCGGAGGGAATCGCCCAAAATCTCGGCGCGGAGCGTTGCCCGCCCCTGCAAGCCCTTAAGCAGGACGTACGCACAACAGCTCTCGACAGCAAAGAATTCACAAAAATCCGGGCAACCCGGGCAAGCACCAGCAGCCCTGCAGATCTCCTCGGTTCAGGGCTCGTCATACTGGAATGTGAGCGTCGGCCACCAGCGTCGCTCGGATTGTCATCACAGCGAGCGAGGGCCTGTACCCGGACCTTAAGCCGGCTTGCGGAACCGAGCAGTGTTCCACAGTACACGTCGCGTATCGATCCGGTACACGGATACATCGCCTACGACGCGTTACTCATACTCTATGTTAAAGGGGGTGGTGACTAAAATTCTAACTTTAAGAGCCTCAGGCTTATACCCTTGGCCGGGGTGACCAGGCGGCGGGCGCTTAGGCCTTGGTGAGGTCGATGCCGGTGTCCTTGCACCACTTGTCGCCCTCCTCCTTCTCGACCTTGCGGAAGTAGTTGGAGGCCTCGGAGCCGTCGTCGGGGTTGTGGCCGAGGGCGCGGAACTGGCACTTGGAGCACGCGAGGACATCCTTGACGGCCTGGCAGTAGACCTTGCGGCAGTCGGCGTTGCCCTGGAGCTTGTCCTCGGGGAGGGTGACACAGGGCTTGGTCTTCTCGTCCGTGAAGAGCGTCGTGACCGGCTTGCAGGTGTCCTTGCACGCCTGCTCGACCTTGTCGAGCTCGGCGTTCTTCTGGTTCTCGCCAGCGGGGGCCTCACCGCCCGTCTGCGTGGTGTCGCGGGGCGCGAGGGCGTTGACCATCAGGTCGCGGGGCGAGAGGACCGAGGCGGAAGCCGAGGCGGCGGCGACAACTGGCGGTCAGCAAAGCCCTTCCACTTCCACAGAGGGCGGACATCGCTACTCACGGAGGGCAACAGCGGAGAACTTCATTTTCGTTGTGTGTGTCGTTTGTTTGCTGTCCCTCTCGATCCCCAACACAGCTTCTTATATATCTTTCACAGAACTCATGTCAGCACCAGTAACGTGCGCTGCATGACATAAACTTCCCCCAGGTCCCCTCAGCGTTGCAGCGTAGCAGGTGTCCCGTATTCCACACTGCAACAAGGGCCGTACGCCAGGGCCAGAGTCACGGGCAGGTGTACCACAACCTTGACGCCAGAGTACCAGAACCTTGACCTGCCAAAGCCAGCGACATGACAGGCTGGGACCGCTGCGCCGGGTCGCGCTCAGACCACGGTTCGGTCCTTAGCGCGGGTGGAGATGTTTCAGCGCTGTCCAGATATTCCCACCGTGTTCTATGAATGACGCTCTGCGTGCTGCGCTGCTATTTCGGCGCGTGCATGCGTGCAGATTCGGCGGGCGATGAGGAGGTGTCGCCGTGTCGCGAGGCAAGGCACGCTCGTTGGAATCGGTGGACCAAGGGCGAGACGCGCGCGGGAGCGTCTAGCGTCACCCAGCGAGATCTGAAACGTATCTTCCAAGCTTTCTGACGTCTGCTCAGCACGCTCAGCGTCGCGCAGTCACTGCAGTGGCGAAACGTGCACGCAGCGTGCAGCAAATCAAGGTTCTCTCCGTAATCTTATCGCCGACACATGGGCGTACGCCCCTGGCACTTCTGGGCCGGCTGGGTCTGGAAGCCAAGGGTTCACAATTCGGACGCGCCCAGAGCGACGAGATTCGGAGCTTGTCTGCCTCGGGTGGGCGTTTGGGACGTGTGAGAGAGGTGCGAGGCGCGTTTCAGCCCACCACAGTTCGACACACTTCGCTGCTCGAAACGCACAACTCCACAGGTGGGGCCTGACGGGCAACGCCTTCACGACGGCCCATGGCGGGTTCCTCGCAGCGCGCCCAGCAACAACGCTGCGCCGCGTCGCTGGTGACAACCACGCCGCGACATTGCTTCCAGGCTCTAAGCTCCGGTGCGGCGTGCAAAGTTCAACTCTGCGCACAACATGCACACCGTGCGCTCCCCGGCGCTGGCAGCCGACAACTCAGTTCTATGCATGAAACAGCACGCAGCGCCTGCTCATGTCAGAGGTGCTGGCGACCACGCAGCTCCCAGGCGCGTGAGCTCCCCGCCGCATGCGCTGCGCAACGGAATTAACCTCTGCTCCCTGTGCATAATCGTACATGTGACGCCGGACGGTCAACTCGTCCTGGACGCCGCGCCTTCGCGTTCTATTCACATCGCGGCCGGCGCACGGCACGCCCGGCATGCGCCGCCCCCCGTGCCCCGCTTCGGCGACCGAGACTGCGCCGGGCGCCTGTTATTGCCAGAGGCCAAGCATCTCGAGCGTCGCATCCTTGTTGTCGTGGTCTGCGCCCCATTCATCGATCGGGAACGGCTGCCCGACCGGCGCGCCGAGCAGCTGCTGCAACTGTTACGTCAGCCAGGTCCTGCTCGCCTTCGGTGCTTCCGCCATGCGACGCAACAACGCTGCACTCCTCTTCAGATTGTACTTACGAAATCGGGACTGAGGCCCGTCGTGTCCGGTAACCGGCTGGCGAGGAGGGTGCCATCGTACCAGTCGGCGGGCTCCGGGAGACTTGGGGCCGGGAGGCTAGGCACTGACTCGCGCGGCCTGCCCTCGCCGAGCTGAATCAAGCGCGTTCGCCACCCAACAAGGGAGAGGTGCTCGAAAGCGTCGTCTGCTGGCTGAGGCGAGGGCGCCGGGGCGGCTGCGGCGCTGATCTTGGCCTGAGCGCGTTCGCGCAGCTGGAGCAGCCAGGCGAGGTTCTTCCTCAGCTCGGGGCGAGGCAGGGACGCAAGAATACTGTGCAGGAGCGCAATGACGCTCTCGAGTTCACTCATCGCAAGTGTCACGAGAGCACTTCCAGGTGAGAGTATACACACCGTCGCCATGCAGACGGCACCGCTGAAGGCGTGCGACCAGAACTGCCAGTGACGCGTCGACAGCAGCGGGTAGAGACCATGGATACTGCGCAACATCGCAATCATCATGCTGCTCCTCTCGATAACGGCTAGGTAAGCGTCACCGTATGGGGACTGCGTCGGGTCGACAGGGTGCGAGTACAGCGCATGCACGAAGTAGGGCCGGAGGAGGAGGAAGACGCCCGCGCAGTAGTCGAGCGTGAGCGCATGCTGCTGGAATGCGAGCCGCACATCCCGCCGGCTTGGCTCTGGCGTTGCCTCGTCGGCCGCCGCGGTCGTGGTGTACCGAGACACCATCGCGCGCGTCGTCGCACGACACCGCAGCTCGAACGGTACATCCGCCTCGGCCTTAACGAGCGCCTGCCAAATCTCCACGATGCGGGAGTATGGTGACGGCGTGATGCGCAGGCTCTCGTCCAGCGCCTGCTTCACCAGTACTGCGAGCTTGTACCGGTAGAGCTCGTAGGGGCTGCACGTGTCGGGAAACTGCGTGTCGTATTGGTCGGCAGCGATGCCAGTCGGCCGGTCCCAGCACCGCGACAGAAAGATGTCTTGGCTGAAAGCGTCCCAAAACACCTGTCGTCGGTCGTTCAGGTCGTGCGGGGACAACTTCCATGTCCGTCCATCGCGGTGCAGGCCCATTGAGATAATCAGGCGCATCGCGAGGCCGCGCAGTTGCCACGCCAGATCCCAACCTCGCCGCATCGCAGCATAGCAGCAGTATCGCGCCATCATGGAGACGGTCTCGACACCGATCAGCGTCGTGTGCGTTAGGAACCGCCCGTTCACGAGGCACTGTCGCGCCATGTCAAAGTAGTGTCGCCCTGTTGGGTCATCGAGTGGCAACTCCAGCGACACGAGAGTACCGAGCGCGAGCACGATGAAAACGGCCGCTAGCCTCTGGAACGAGAGTTGTGTGTCTTCCATATTCTCCAGTGACTCGTACAGCTCCACGAAGTCCTCTCGGCTAAGGGCGCTTCCTCCCCATGCGAGATGCCGGTAGTTGGACTCGGCAAGTAACCAACCTTCTTCGCGCGGTGGAAGCTGGGCAAACGCTTGGGCATAGGTGAGTGTCGATGCCGGCCCGAAGAAGGAAGACGTAGACGCATGAGCGGGGGAGGTCGTCGGTGACGGTGGTCGCGTGTCTAGGGCGTCTTCCTGCGACAGCCAGAGCGGCATCGCAGAACCACCGAGATATCTAGACTGCCCATTCGCGACAACAAGCGTCCCAGAGTTCGCGACGGGTGACTCTGCCGATGTACTCTCCTTGACAGATGCCGGGATCGGGGATGGCTGCACCGGCTGCGCCTGCTGGGGCGTCGATGCAGAGTCGCCGTTCTTGACCTTCTCCTCGAGCTCCTTGATTCGCTCAAGCAGCTTTTCGCGTTCAACGAACAGGTCCTTGACGGCGAGGGACTCTCCGGGGCACATGGCCCCGCAACCTCGCTTCGTGCAATTCGCGCATGGGACTGTGCGTTAGCGTCGCCCAGCTCTTGAATCTAGTACCCACCCTGCCTATCACACTTGATCTGCACTGGTCAGCTCTTCGGACGATGAAGCAGCTCATACCTTCAGTCTCCGGCATTCTGTGGAGTCAGCGGGGCCACGAAGACGTAAACGCACCTGCGCAGTTCTTCCCTGTGCGCACCGGCGGCATTGTTGCGGGGATGTTGCAGTGTCGATGAGGTTGCAGTGAGCTAAGAACCGATTTGTCGGGCTCCGGCAATCAGACGCCGTTGAGACGGACTTGGCACCGAAGATCCGGGGCAAAGTCACGTGAATCGTCGCGTGTCGACTGGATGAGCCCTAGTCGTCGGGTGAACTGTCTCGACAGCGCACTCACCATCGACAGACCAATGTGGCGACAATGCAGGACGTAAACAAGGATGTATACTGACGAAGGTGGCTGACCGGGTCTTTTGCCGTGAGCCTGCTTTATGTAGCAGACACTACGTGACTCTGCGCAACTGTCCAGAAGCACGAGGGGCGCGAAGATTGACCGAGCGATGAACGGCACGGCAGCTTCTTACCACTTGTTGACGGCATTGACAACCCCATACCTCACCAGGATCGTCAAATGGCTCACATAAAGCGCAGTGCAATCAACTCCATCGGAGAGGCTGCCGTGCCCGCGACGTTTGCTGCGAGCTGCGTAAGACTCCCTGCTGCAGAGCGAGGGCGCACGGCAGCAATTCCGCATCTGCGCGGCTGGCTGCTTCGCATCGCAGCTCACTCATCTCACGATAAGAGGCGACACTCCAATGACTTCCAACGCCTCTCCATCGTCTCCTGCTAACCCCGATGTTTCTTCGACTGATCTACTCCTTCCTCTGCCAGTGCTTCCCCCCCTACATCTTGTCACACCCGTCTACAGCGACTATGCCGCCCGAAAGCCGCTTCCCTGTGCTCCCCTGCGAGGTCTTATTCCAAATCTTCAACTACCTCAGCGCCAGCGATCTCCGTCGAGTCCTCAAGGCCAACTCGTACCTCAGGGAGGTCTGCCTACCCCTCACCTACCGTTGCGGCACCTTCACGCAGTTTGGCCCTCACTTTCCCGACGCTGGATCCCCACTCCCGTTCTTCGACACCAACCCCAGCGGAGCACGTCTCTCCGTAGACATGCAGCAGCGAATTACGTCCCATGTTCGCCGCCTGAACGTTGGGCTCCATTCGTCGGAGATGTGCCGGGCTTTCCGCTTCATCATCGACAGCGGCTGAAGTTCGAACTGGAGGTGTTAACCGTGTCGTTGAAGGGCTACGGGGGGTTCTGGGACAATGGCTCCCGTGACTAGTACGTCCACGCGGACTCCTACCCACCTCTTCCTGCTCCCGAAAACACGCCTAGCCACTCGCACCAGTACGGCACTGGGGATGTGGTGTGGCAGCATCCGGCACCATTCGCCAAGTGCTTCTTCCTCGATCAAGAGGCCATCGATCTCAAGTTCCAAACACTGGTTGTGCGCGACTTCCCCATCCTCCCTCGATCTATCATTCATTTTCCTGGCTCCTTCAATCCGGCGGAGCGTAATCCGGACAAGCTCATCGCTGTCATCCCCAACGAAACCAACGTAACGTCCCGCAGCGACGGGTAGTACGTGCGCCGCAACAGCGGGGTTCGTTCCGACGCCATCCGCTCAGAAGTCTCGGACCCGTGTACGACAATGTGGACCATGTGGGCCGGCGTCCCAGATGCTGCTCGGCTCATCACTTTGGTTTTCTGGACGAGATCGCCCAAGGAAGAATGGGTGCCGCCTTGCAGCCACTTTCACCCGCAGCCGGAAATGGGATCCGACGACTTCCCGTTCTATTTCACTGGCTCTGAGTCGCAGAGCGACTCTTGTGAATCATCCGACGGTTACGATCTCACCGCTGCCTGCCACTTCACGTCGTGGATGATGCGCGATCTCGCTGGAGCCGTGATCCGGTCGCGTGGCTGGGAAGCTGGCGCGAAGCGGATCACAGTCGTCAACGCTGCTGCGTTCCAGCCTCCCAACTGCCATAGCAGGAAGGAGCACGTTGAGGCGCTCCGCAGTGGCGAGGTGTCTCATGAGTCTGCGGAATGGCACTTCCATCTTGGCGGCGACTGGCACGACTTTGAGCACAAGCAGGACCTGGACGTCCAGTTCCTGACGATGCAGGAGTGGATCAAGACTGGAGAATGGGAGGAGGCTTTCAGCGAGGCGGAGATGCGTCCCTGGCTCGATGCTGCGGGAAAGGAGTAGCTTGTGCTCTGTGAGTGAACTGCAGTGCAGACGTTCGGAGCTGACACACAGCAGTGCCCCGTCTCTCCCAGCCACATCATGCATGGTCGGGTGGTACCTTAGCGTTACCTCTTGATTCTTGATACTTGTTACTTGTAGATGAATGAACACTGCTGTCTGAACTGCATTCAGGAAGTCCTCGCTAGTGGACAGCTGCCACAAGGGGACGTGCCACCGCTTCGTACTGCTACAGAGCTCGCCTCGCTCGTCTGGATCGCGGAGTACACACTTTTAATACATTAGGTTTCTACATGCAAGGGACGAATGTTTGTGTTGAGAGTGTTTGTGTTGAGAGTTGTGAATGCAATGTTGTGATTCTGATGCGGTTGAAAGCTGTCTCGGGTAGGCTCAGACCTCGGTCTTCTTGCCGTTCTGGCCATCGACCTCATCGCGCTCCTTGGGCGGGTTGATGCCGCCGTGGCTTTGGCCGAGGAGCTTGCGCTGGCTCTCGACGGCGAACTGGGCCGACTCGTCGCGGGTGAATCCGAACTTGGTGCCGCGGATCTCGGCGGGGGCTTCGGCGAGGGCGAAGGGGTTAAAGTCGCGGGTCTGGTCGAGGTCGGCGAGGGAGTGGTTGACGAAGCGGTGCGTGGCCTCGTCTGCGCGCACGGCCTTGATGACATCGAGGAGGGAGGCGTTGGGCTTGAGGCGCCAGTAGTCGATGGCGATCTGGGGCGCGGGCTTGTCGGTCCATTCGGGGACGAAGCCCTTCTCGACGTCGCTGATGCAGTGCGAGTAGGTGCGGACGGCCTCCTCCTCGAGCGCGCCGACGAAGCGGTGTGCGAGCTTGGGCGCAACGAGGTACGTGAGGAAGAACATGGGGTAGAAGACGCCCTGGCCGGCCATGACGAGCGCGCGCGTGAACCAGCCCGGCTGCGCGACCGTGAGGAACGTGAGCAGGTGCATGCGCTCGTTCTCGGCCTCCTCGAGCAGCGTGTGGATCCACCCGCCGTCGCGGCGCAGCAGGCGGAGCGACCTCAGGTGCCGCAGCGTGCCGCCGACCATGCCAGGCACGCCCGCGATCGACTCGAGCAGGATGATGCGCGTCATCCAGTCCTTGTCGCTGAGCAGCTCGCCGCTCTTGCGCAGCTCGGCGATCGCGTTCGGGTTCTCCTTCAGCACCGACGCCGGCACGTCCTTGGCAATGTATCCCGAAAACGTGTCGAACAGCCGGCGCAGCATCTTGACCATGCCGTGTGCCGCCTTGTCGCCGACCGTGACCGGCTCGCGGCCGACGACCTGAACGCAGTCGAGTTCCGGCTCCGTGTAGATCGGGTTCATCATCGTCCAGTTGCCGTGGTCATGCGTGACCGTCGCGACGGGCTCAATGCGTTCTGGAAGAGAGTCAGCGGCGGGGGACGAGGAGAGAAGAGTTGAGGAAGACGTACCTTTCGGGTGAGGACCGTCGGCACCAGGGCCACCAGCGCCCACGATCGGGCCACGCTTTTCGTCGCGCTCCACTGTCTTGGGCAGGAGCGCGTTGCTGGGCTCGTAGCGGAGGGTCGAGGTCGAGAGGTGGCGGAGGGCGATGGGAGTCGAGGCGCGGAGGAGAGTAGGGGGCATCCTGCCCATGAGGCGGATGCCGGGGCGAACCATCATCGTCGACATTGTCGGTTGTGGTTGTGTGGGGTGTGGGTAGAGCTTGTTGTTGTTATGATTGTGGTTGGGTGTGGTGTGCTGCCGGGCGTAGCGCTCGCCGTTATATAGGCGGTGCTCGCTGTGAAGATCTTGTCGCGTCCGGACCGGTGCCGGGCTTTGTCCCGCCGTTGCTGAGTCAAGAGCAGCGATGCCAAATGCTGCTGCAGCGACAGCGCGTGCTGCATTCCGAACCGTGCGGACAACGGGCAGATGCAGCCGGCGGCAAATGACATCAGTGACTCACCCTGGGACCCTAATGGCGGCATTAGGATTCGCGTGCCTGCTCGTGCCTGCTGGAATTAGTCCTGATTACTAACTGCGACAGCCAGCTATTAGTAACTCCACGCCGCATATCGGGACTTCTCGGAACGTCATGGGCACCGCTGCGGTGGTGAGGCTGCAGACCCACCGCTGCAGCCCCGGCCCGTTCCGGCAGAATAACAGATACCTCTGCACCAGATCTCACCGCTTACGCTTCCAACGGGCCTCCTCCGCAACGCTTCGGTTATGCACAACAGTCACCCACACGCTGGCAACGAGGATACCAAATGCTGCCCTCGGTCGGCGGGTACTGCTGCCCAGAGGCGGTTCCCATGCCAAATCTGCAGTGCCTTCTTCCGAGCAATGCGCCGACTCGAGGTGAAGACCGCACCGGTTCGCACGTTTGCAAGTCCGCCCGCTTAGCGCTTTCGGTACCGAGAGCGAGGCGCCTGCAGCTCTGTTCGTAAGAAGTCACAGTCATGCAGTGTCATGCCGGTTGCCGTCAGTACTGAATCGCAAGTCGTTGCCGCCTGTCGTATTGAAAGCGGAGGCGTGGGATGTACCTGAGGAGTGAAGATCTGGCAAGTAAAGTTTCTGGGTCTCGAACACTCTCGAGCTGGAATCACACAATTGCGAGGCGCCCAGGGAACAAGGGCACGGATCGACGTCGCTGCGGCCTGGGAGACTGTCCTGCTGTTTCCTGGGAACGCGGGGGCGAGCCGGGGCGGCGCTGCGGGGGCACGGACGCAACGGACTCCGCGTACCCCGTAGGCCCGCTGGCCCGCGATCTCCGCATCTCCGCCACCGCGCTGGATTCGGAGTCGGCGGCGTCTGAACCTCTGCGGTGGCTGCAGCCACACCGGGTCGGCAGTGTTCTTCGTAGAGTTGTTCATGCATACAGGTGCATCTGCATGCGCGGGCGTACGGAGCACACGGGCAGCTCTGCGCCCGCACACTACGGCCTTGACGGTCGGGGCCAGGAATAGATTCTGTGGCGCTCTCCGCGAGTCCAGCGCTCACCAGTGCTCGCCAGTGCGTTCTAGCCAGCCTGGCCGACCGACCGCGACTGCTATAGCTATTGTACACGCTGTGCTAAACGGAGTGGGCTGCATCGCTTCAAGTGAGCGCTAGGTATGGCCACGCCCCGGAGCTAGCTGCGACCGGAAAGCCCCCACGAGGACGCGGGCAGTGATCCCCTCCTCGCCATGCTTGAGCGCGCTGTCGCGAGCCCGCTGCGGCTGCTGCAGCAACCGGCACGGCAGTGCGCAGCAACTCTGCGGCTGAGAGCGTCAGAGGGGCAGTGCCGGGTGCTCCGAGTCGACGGCTAGCCCGGGCGAGAGAGCTCCGGGCCGGCCGCCTATGCAGAAGCTCACACGAGGGACCCCCGCCTGCCTGCGCGCACATCACCGGGCAGCCCTGGCCCCGATCGCAGTCGTTGCTCATGATGTGCGTTTCGTAGTCTGCCCCCATCCTCATTCCCCAGCGCTTCATGCCCGGGGTAGCCCATCCGGCGAGGAGGGCCCCACGCAGAAGGCGGAACCGGCTAGCCTGCTCGCTAGTCGCTGCGCTAACGGAATCCCGGTCCGGAGCCTCACTGGCCCTCCACACGGGCCAGCAGGAAGACCCGGGACGGCCGCGAATGGATCATAGATCGGCCAGAGAGAAGAGAACGCTAAGCAATAGAGTTCGTGGGGGCTTCTGCGCAGCAGGCGCGCAGCAGGCAGTCTGCGCTAGGACGAGGACGGCTAGGCTGCATTCTATATTCCGAGAGTGGGCCACCTGGTCTGGACATCTGCATTAGCCTCTCCGGTTCAACCGCGAGTCGCTCGCAGATCGCACAGACGCCGGGACGGCGTCGAGACACACCCGGAAGTGGGCCGTAGTCTCCGCCACTGGAGCCGGCTACTCGGAACCAGAGCGCCTTCTGGCAGACCTCACGGCAGAGATTACAGATCACAGATTACCGATTCGCAGGGTGCAGAGATGCAACTGAGATGCTCGGAGCAAACAGCGAGGACCTCGGAGGTCAGCTTCCCCCTCTGGCGAATCCCATCGCCCCCTGTCCACTGTCGTAAGCCATCAGGTCGGAGATAACGAGGTGCCCACAGGCTGCTGGATTCAGAGCTCGCCGCAGCACAGCCACTGCATCGGCCTCCCCTCATGGGAGGTCGCCGCATATCTCACACCTCCGTCGGATACTCAAGGCACGGGCACTCTAACGCTCTGACACCTGCGCCTCCCGGACCAAGTCGCTCTACGGCACGACTTATGGTTAAGGCTCACAGGTTCCGGCTGCTCGTCATGGGCCAGGTGCCCGACAGAGGGTCTCAGCCGGACAGTAGCGAGTCACGCTTCGGGCACGCGCGTGCCCTTCTTGCTCAGGTGGGCCAGCTGATTCCAGCATCCGCAACCGATTGCATTGTCGTGATCTACGGATGCCTCACTAAGGACTGCTAGTTGCCCACGTTCGATTTCCCTCTGGTGCTGCGCCTGCTCTAAGCTGGCTTGGCCCAGCGGCCGCCGCACATGAGACAGGCGGCGGCGGCTTCGAGCGCACTCTGCACGAGCGCATCGCCTTCGCCCTCCTCGCCGCCGAGGCTGCGAGGCAGTAAGGCGACAGCAGGACACACGGTGCACAGACGGCACTCGGGCGTAGTAATGAGAAGGTGCGTGACAGAGCAGCGTTCTGCAATTAGCTTCAACTAGCATAGAGACGGCTTACCCCACTTGTGGCCCTTGATGCAAGCTCCTTGGCCTGGCGGAACAACGCTTCCACACGCAGGACACGGGTCGCCCGCGTCCTCCCCTTCTGCGGGCAAGCGTAACGACTCCGGCACGTCCTGACTGCTCCCGGTGACAGCAGCCAGGTTGCGGAGGTACTGCGCATCGAGCTTGCCGAGTTCACCGCCGATCTTTGACGCCCAGCTTAACTGGATCGCAGCCGTGAGACGCTCCAGTGCCGCGAAGTACGTGTTGACGACCACGCCAAACTCCTTGGTCACGGCGGGGAATGTCCGCTGCACTAGTCAGTTACTGCACGTCGCACCCAGAAAGACTCACCTGAACCCACTGCGCCAAGACGTAGCGCAGGCGGTTCACATTGAGGGGTCGATGACCCCAAACAGCAGTCATCAGCGACTTGACGGGGTCGGGCCCTGGCTCAGCGGCAACGTTCATATCACGCGGCGGACTCGAAACCACGTCCAGAAGCAGATGGGGGATCGGGTCAACGTCCGACGTGAGGATGTGCAAGAGTTGAGGCATCAGCACCGCGAGAGGGGAGTAGTACAGCACTGTTTGTTAGCTGCAAGTTGTCGTGCTCGAAACCCACAGTCAGGAGGATGCTCAATGATGCGCGCAAGCTCTGCTGTGAGGTCTTTTGGTTCGCGCGATGTCGTCTGGAGGTTGGCCACGATGAAGTCCGTCACACGATGCACGTCCGTCGCACTGTCAAGGTTGTGGAAAGGTATCGGCCTAGACGTCAGCTTGTAGCGTGGCACGGCAACGCACTCGTCTAAGAAAGAGACGATGTCCCCAGCGGCGTCCATCGCTTCCCATCCAACAGCGTGTGTAGTCAACTCGCGGTCGGACGCATAGTTGTACTTTCGCCGCCGATTTCTGAAGCCCTCCAGGGCGATATCACGCGACGACAACGTCGGCCGCAAGGAGTCCAGTGGCACCAACGTCGGCGTAGACGTGATGTGCTCAATGACATGGTACGTCAAGGACGAGAGAACGACTGTCAGTGTATCGGGGGCCGTGACATGCAGCCCTGAGGTCGTCAGCCCAACCAGCCGAGCCTTGCACTCACCAATGCACGGATCAAGCGCATTGCAGCCAGCCCAGTTGCCCACCCGCTGCAAACGAACATCGGTTAACCCCTTCTGGGTAGCCATGTGGACAGTTCCGGGCCTGCACCAGACGAGCATGTTCTCCTGCGGGGCTGGGTTGTTTGCGTAGCCTGTCTTGACCCACTTGATGAATGTCGTCAATCGCTTGTTGGGAGGGGCGACCTGGTGCGGATCCTCGACCTCAATGTCCCACTTGCCCTCAACGGCACTCCGTCTGACATTGACAGTGGAGATGGATCCGTCCGTCGCCGCCAGCGCCAACGATGCGAAGCCTGATGTCAGCCAGATCAAGGGCGCTGTCCTCACAGGCGTCGTCCTCCACGGTCCAGTCCGACCAGTTCATTCGTGACACCCAGGGAGTAGGGATTGCGATCTCCCCCACATGTGTGAGCTTTGAGCCGGCATAGCTCCAGAAATCAATCCCACCCGCGCGGTTCGCGATAGCCAGCAGACTTCCGTCCTCTCCAATCATGCTCTGGACAGGGATAAATCCGGACCACGCCATGCACATGGCGCGCAGCCTCAGCATGCCCCAGGCAGTGAGGTTTTCCTGCTCGTCTTCGGGCAACCGTTTTCGCGTCTCGAGAGTAACGTCTTCGACCTGGTGTCAGGTGCGACTTGATGCACCGCGCTCACCTCGACGAGTTCTGTTCGGTAGGGGTCCAGCCCCGGAGCGAACAATGAAACTTGGAAAGTGTTGCTCAGGACCGCCAAGAGGCTACCGGCATTCTTTCCCATGCCAGAAGGCGACCACACCGCAGCGCGAACACCACGTTCCTTCTCCGTGATCATACCAGTGACCTCATCTGCCGTCAGCCAAAGCACAGCATACTGCCCCACCTCCAACATTTGCCCATCCGTAGACTTCCTCTTTCTCTGAAGACTTGTCGAACTCTATTCCGGAGATCCAAAACTTGACTTCTCCGCCATGTGGACGCTTCAGGTTGCGATGGGGTTGTCGCGGCTCGTCGACATCCATGTCATTGTCAGAATCGTCGGACTGGTTTCCACCTCGAACAGCCTTCATTCCCTTCGCAATGGACGAGTCCAGAGGGATCGTAGGTGCAGGGAAGGTCGAGGTCAGGTACGGTGTCTGGCGCGGTCAGCTAGAGGTATCTTTCGTGGACTCACGGCGATGACGACCCTGTCCCTCATGATGAGTGCGCACTGGCCGTCATCACTCCATGTCAGCCCGGCCGCTGGTGCCAGAGGTACAGTGGCCTCGAGCTGCCGCAGCGTTACGATGGTTGGGAATGTCCTCGACATGGGCGGGGCGAAGTTGAAAGAAGCGAAAGTGGAGGCTGTTGTTGTTTTCGTTGATCACCTCGGCGTCACAGGCACCACCGTAGGGTCGGCTGTTGCAATTACCACATCGTCCATCTCGCCCTCATCGAAGCGCTGCTCGTCGCCCAGAGCATGCTCACCGCGATCGTTTTTGCCACTCTTCAACAGCAAAGTCTTTGGACGGTGCAGTGGTGCAAGCCTGGCCTGGATGCATGCCATGCATGTCCCACCAGTCGCGTTCCAAATACGACCCGTCCGGATGCCCCGCATGCTCCAGATGGCGGAGGCATTGCGCACCTGGACTACTGGCTCGCTAGCGCGTTTCTGCAGGCCGGCATGCCCGGGATCCGCTGTCCTGCGTGGGGACGCAACGGCAACGAAGCGCGATGACGCATGACGCAGATGACCATTCGTATGCCTTTGCGCGCTCCCGAACATGCCCTACTGTGGACCATGACCCAGGGCTGGGTGACCCGCATGACATACGACCCGCTGGACCCCCACATCCCCGGATCAACTGGCAGCAAAACAGTGCGGGGTGCATCGGGCGAGCGACGGGATCGCACTTGTGGCCCTCAACTGCGCATGATCTGCGCTTGCGCTTTGCGGCCAGGCCGGCCCCGTGGATCCATGGGCCGTCTGGCCGCTCTGGATCAGGTTTCTGGATGCTTCAACGGTCTCCTCGTGCTCCTAACCCAACTAAGCGGCTCCGGATGTGACTCGGACCGACCCTTCTTCAACTCGCAGTGCTTGCAGACGACGCTGTATGCTTAGTCGTTCGACGACAGGATCCGGAGCGGCCCCAACCGCCTGGGTTTGGAAGAGCATGCTAACTCGCGTACCATGCATGGGTACCCGAAGAATCTAGCTTGATCGAGAGCTAGGCCGCACTGGAAAGGCTTACGACTTACAGCGGCCTGCATGGACTGGCAGCGGGCGATGCCTTAGCGCAGCACTAGTCCGGCACCCACCTTCCATCGGGCAGCTAGGCCGCCGTGCTCGCGAGCTGAGCGTCTCAGATACGCACCAGTGCAAAGTCTGCTGACATTTAGGCTCATTCCTCATCATGCCATAGCCCGCTCTCTGTTGTTCTGCTCCTCTGCTTTCCGCACTACAGCCCAACGCTGACCTCACTGCAGCTGCCGCGCCAAGCATCTGAATACGTCTTTAGGCTCACCACAGCACTAATCCGGCCAACGCGGCCAACGAGCCCGTGGTGTCCCACCGCTGCTCGCTTAAGCCCGCACATTAGCTAAACGTTAGCTCCTGGGCTTGTTTCTGCGACCCGCCTTCGAGTCGGCAGCGGCGCCGGCAGCGCCCCAGCCTTCCGGGCCGACCTGTACGACGCTTTGCGCAGCACCTGGGCACCCCGGGCTGTTGCTCCCTTTCGCCAATGCAGATCGAGCTATCAAGCTAGAGTTTAACACTCTACGGCGTGGTCCCTGGGATGGGCCGGTTTAGCAAGCTCTTTCCTCGGGGTTGGCCACAGCAGTGCGGCCCCCAAGCTAGTTTGGGGCGACCACATTGGATGCCTGCCTCTGCATTTCCAGACAATCCAACGGCTAGCAAGGTCACCGGCAAGCCGGTACTGGGCCGTGGACGCCTCTCCTCGATCTAGCGATCTGTGAACTAGCTTGCTAAGGCTCTGGTACTGCTTCTGCAGCGTGGGCGGGCGACGGAGGAGAGGAAAACCTGCCGGACCCGGCGAGCAAGTGCGGGTGACGAACAGGTATAAAGGGAGCACTCGTCCTCCCGTCTTCGTCTTCCCCATTCCACTCTTGAGCTCTTGTTCCTGCACAGTAACCTGTCCTCTCACCCTCCTTAATCCCCTCCCAACCACCAAAACCCCAATCAGCAACAATGGCCTCTCTCGGACCCCTTGGCGACCTCCTCGGCAACGTCTCTGAGTAAGTGTGGCACCGCCGCTCCGTGTGGCTCCGCGGCTAACCTTGCGCAGCGGATGCAAGAGCGCTGCTCTCCCCGCCCTCCTCAGCGCCCAGTGTCTCCACCTCACTGCCCTCGCCCCTATCCTCTCGGGCGGCAAGGACACCGACGTCACCCCCACCCTCGACGCCTGGTTCAAGACCATCTGTGGTGCCCCCCCTTGCTCGTCTTCCGACCTCCAGCCCCTCGGTGACCAGCTCCAGCCGGTCTGTGGCAACGACCACACCCCCATTGTCGACACCCTGTTCAGCATCAAGGACCACTACGGCGACTTCTACGACGCCATCTGTGCCCACAAGGATGACGGCCAGTTCTGTCTCACCGAGGTTCTCCAGAACTTCTCCAAGAAGACCGGCAAGACCGCCACCCTCGAGTTCGCTGGCTCGATCCTGAACGACATCAACGGCTTCATGGGCACCGCCGCCAGCGCCCTCGCCGACGGTGAGATGTGCACTCCCTGTCTCGGCACTGTCTTCTACGAGGGCAAGAAGTTCATCCCTCTCCTCCAGAACGACAACACCCTCGGCCCCGCCCTCGCTGGTCTCTGCGAGAAGCCCGAGAACGCGCCCTACATCGGCCAGGTCGGCAAGGGTGTCACCGTCCCCTCTGGTGAGAAGCCCAAGAACGACGGTTCGGCCCCCGCCCCCGAGTCTTCGGCCGCCCCCGCCCCCTCGGGTGGTGAGTCCGCCTCGGCCGCTCCTGCCCCCTCGGGTGGCGAGTCCGCCTCGGCCGCCCCTGCCCCTTCGGGCGGTGAGGGTGGCTCGGCTGCCCCCGTCCCCGTCCCCACCGGCTCGGCCTCCGCCGCTCCCGCGCCCTCTGACAAGCCCGCCCCTTCCGCCGGTGGCGCCAAGCCCTCTGCTGGTGGCCCGGGCCCCGCCTCGGCTGCTCACACCGCCCCCGTCCAGCCTCTCTCCAAGGCCAGCGCCGCCGCGTCTGCCGCTCCCTCGTCCGCCAACCCGGCCGTTGCTGGTGCTGACGCCGACCACGCCAACAAGTCCGGCGCTGGCAAGGTCACCCTCAAGGGTGCCGTCGCCGTTGCCGCTCTCTTCGGCTCGGTCGCTGCCTTCATGTAAGGAGCGTCAGTGGCATGACACGCCTGGCTCTCCATGGCCCGGCGTTCTCACGAGGTTTCACCGCCCCTCCACTCATTTGTTGTTGACGGACAATTTTTCTTCTTCCCACCTCATATTTTCCCGTAGTGCGCTTTAATGCAGTTACTTGGTGATACTCTTCACTTCGCACGTTGCAACGCACGTTCCTAAAAGTGAGAAGGCCGCGTCTCCCATGAGTTTCTCAGATGCTCCCAGGCGTGCTGAGAACTCGCCGGATAACTCTGAACGGAGTTGCCGGCGCTGGTCGCTGCCGAGAAGTGTGATACAAACATGTCAAGTCTACAAGATCTAATACTGAAGTCTAGAACTGTCTCTCATGAAGCGGGGTGCGAAGTGGTCCGCTGCTCCTGGGGCTCAGAAGTACTGGGCTTCCAGAGTCCTTCGACAAGACCCTTCAACGAGCGAGGTGATTCTGGCTCTTCGGGGGCGGGGGCATTGTCAAGCTCCCTCTCGAACCGGCCGACGAGCACGTCCTTCCATCCCAAGTCGAGACTGCGGACGTACTTCCACTCCGCAGGCGTGATGCCGCGCTCCTCGATGCGCTTGCACGCCTTGCGCCAGCGTCCCATGAGCTCAACCTTGAACCTGTCCCTCGATGCGCCTTCGGGGCGGTGCTTTGCGAGCTCCTCCATTTCCTCCTTCCTAGCCTCGGACGAGCCGTGACGCACCGTCCAAATCCCGCGCAGGACGTATCTGATCATGGGGCGGAAGCCGACGCCCTCTTCGCTCTTGCACGCCCAGAACATGACGGGCTTCGAGCCGACGTACATGAACAGGAGCTGGCCGAGGACCCACGGGATGAACATGAAGTAGAACAGCGTCCACGCGAATGCGAGGCGCCCGCGCCGGCGCTCGTGCGGGTTGGAGCTGCCGCGCAGCGCCTGCTGCTCGCGGAACGAAAGGTTCAGGAGGTACCGCATCCGGCTGCCGGGGAGGAGCTCGCGCGCGATGCCCCACGTCGTCGACGGCTCCGACACCCAGGCCGCGTGTGGCGTGCCGTCGTTCCGCTTCACGCGCTGCAGGCCGGTCCGGTCCCCGGGCCTATCCTGCAGTGGCCTCGCGCCTGGGATCGTCTGCACTCGACGCGCGTAGCGCACCCGTGGCTGCGGGAGACGCTTGCCGTTCTCAGTGTACGGCGGGCGCGCGGGGTCTGGGTGTGGCAGCTCGGCGTGTGGGTCGCCGGGGAAACGCGCATACTTGTGCTTGCGCACGGAAGCGTCGGTGCTGTACGCGAGGCGAGCGCCGAGGCCAATGCGCCCGAGCGGTGGTCTGAGCTCGCGTGACGGAAGGAGAGGAAAAGGGAGTGTCGGTCGGGTCGGTCTCGCTGCAAGCTGCAGCAGCAACGGTATTGGCGGCGGTCGAGATAGTGACCATGGTATCCGCGAAACCATGGCGGAGGTGTCGTGTGCGTCGTGGTCAGTCGAAAGGGGTTGGACAAAGCCGAAAAGACGAGCGGCGGACGTCGGGTGCGGTCTCGCCTCCACCGCTGACCTCCACACGAGATTTCGGTCAGGCACTTCCTCCGACACTGGTGGAGGGCCCGCTCATGAAAGCGTTGAGCGGGGCTCACTTCTGACCCTCCTTGTTCGACACTCGGCTCACCTCCGCGCATTTGATACCCCTCTCATCTCCTTCACCGAGAGCACCGAAGCGACCACGATGTTCCCCACTCTCCGGCTCGCCGGCAAGGCTGACCGCTCGGCGTTCAAGGCTGCGCTGAAGAACGCATCCCAGCATCAACCAGCGCCCGTCAACCAGCCCCTGCGACCCGCCAAGCCGCTCATGGAGCAGCTGACGGGAGAGCCCGCTCCGAAGCAGACCCTTTCGGATCGCCAGACAGCCGCTGCAAAGGGAAAGAACAAGAGCATTGTGGACTCCTTCCGATGTGAGTGCACATTCTTTCCTGGCAGTTGTCCGCTCAACTTTGGCTACGTGCTAACATGCAGCCCTTCCTAGCAACCAGCGGATTCTGGTCGGCATTGCGTTCGGTACCGTCGCTATTGCTGGGCTGTTCTGGGACCGCACGATGGAGGAGGCGGAATTGAAGCAGGAGGAGGAGTACGGCTTTGAGCGTGTCGCCGACGAGATCGCGAAGCGCAAGGCCGAGTCTGGAAAGGCATAAACTGTCAACATCTATGTATTATTATCATCATCAGCTCAAGCCTTGCCATGTACTGCAGCAGACGCAAGCGTCACAGCGGCCAGTAATGTTGTCGCATCTAGTGTATCTATATATCTTTGCGTGCTCCCCACCACCCTTTCCCGTATGAGATGAGGAGCTCATCGCCCTTCTTGATCTCCGTCAGCGTCCAGATCTCCATCCTGAGGTACCCTTCCGACGAGCTTGTGCGGAACTCGCAGTTCGGCTTGGAGCCTATGCCCCTGTAGTCGTTGACAAAGCGCGCTGCGTTGCCAAATCTAGCGGCATCGATGCCAATGGAAACCTCCTTGTCTGTGGGGTTGGATGGGTGGTGCGCGGCCAGTCGGAGGAGGGACAGGTCATAGTCAGAGTCTGCATGCGGGTCACCCGTCACTGTAACGTCAGCGAAACATCACTTGCGCGCAGCTGAGCACTAACCGTTGCCTGCTTCGTCCGTCAACGTCGCGTGGATCTCGCCGAGGTAGGGGATGACCAGCTCTTTCGGTGCGAGCTTCTTTTTCGCGACAAGACAGCGCTGCCCATTTGCAGGATGCTTGGGGTCACTGACCCGCTTGATCTGGATCAGGTGCGCGGGGAAGGTGACCGGCTTCGGATTGAAGCCATTCGGCGCTAGGAGAGGGAGTAGCTCCCGCGGAAACGTCCGCTCGACTCGGGACCGCGTCAAGTATGTTACATCGTCCGGCCACGTCTGGGGCGGAGCGGAGTCGTGGGCGACGGGTATTGTGACGAGGTGCTGTCGGGGAAGACGGACGAGGCGATCGAGGAAGGTGACCCGGGTTGACTAGAGGAGCGAGGGGCAGTAGTCAACGGCGAGGAAGGCGAACCGGCTAGGTCCGAAAACGGCTTGTTCACCGACGTCACGCGTGGTACGGTCATGCGGTCACCCGTCACCAGCTCGCCGCAAGCTTATCGTCCGTCGCCGCTGCTTCGACATTGCACCAACACCCTCTTCGCCGCTCGCCATCATTCGACAGGTATGGTGGACATAAGCAAAGCGAAGAGCGAGCCGCTCGCTCTCGGAGACTGGGAGGTAAGCTCAGATCCACCTCGAAGGCTGATGGCAGGTGGTCGGGCCCTTCCCCGCCGGTATGCGCGAGCATCCCATTGCACACTCGCCAGTCCTGCACCAGATCCGCCAAAGATGTCAGGAACGTATGCCTGACGGGGATTCGGCCGGGCCGGAGTACTACTTTGCGGACGGGACACAGTACGGAGACCCTTTCACGACACAGCTGCTGGCGTCCGGCGCCATCTGGAAGCGTCTGCCCGCGACGTCTCCGGTTGAGATATCCTACCCTGAGGTCGACTGGAAGCTGCTTCGGAATGACCATGGCTGGGCTGCACTTCAGTATGAGATCCTGATGCGCAGCAAACTGGACGTCCCCGAGGACATGGAGGTGCATATCGACTCGGAGCAGGTGGTCGAGTACGCGTTCGTCCCTCGGCCGCCGACCGGCCCCGTGAAGTGGCACGTCGGAGACATCTATGGGTTTGCGTCTACGCCCGCTGGTCGACACCTTCGCAAAGACGGCCCTTCAAACTTTGCTCGCAGCGTACATCTCAAGAAGGGACCTCACAGGCTGCTCATACGCGGGTTGTATGAGATCCGAATGTTTGGTGATCCCAAAGACCAGCCGCCGAAGATTAAGATCGACGTCAAGCTCTGGCCTGGCGAGCGGCAGGAGAAGAATGAACTCGTCCTCGAACCTGGCGTCGACGTGTTTCCCGACATCATCGAGGGGCAGTATGCGGGCGACGTGTTTGCGATCGGCGTGCGGTCGCCGCCTGAAGCTGAGCCGGTCGTGATCAGTGTCGAGAGCAAGCATGCCGAAACGGTGTTGCCCAGGTACCAGCTGTTCCCTGGTCAAACTCGCACCATCCCGCTCCGCTTCGCCTCCCATACCTTCGACAAAGATATCAGCGTGAAGCTGACGACTCGACCGATCAGCCTCGAGGATCCAGACAAGGCCGCCGAGACTCGTGATACAGTGGAGTGGCGACCGCAACTGGGTTCCACCTACGATCTGAAGAAGGACTCATGGCTGAATTCGGGCAAGCCGCTGCGTATCACATTCGGCACCTCTCGTTCTTCGGACACGAATGTCGCTAGGGCCGCCATCCTCCCACCGCCTGACTTCCCGGAAATTAAGGCGCAGGCCCCGTTACTGCTGTGCCTGCATGGTGCCGGCGTCGACATTGAAGCCGAGGGCTGGATCAAGGAGATACCTAGTGTGAAGGGCATGTTCGCAATCCTGGCCACGGGGAGGAACGAGTGGGGCGAGGATTGGCATGGAGGCGCCGTCACCGAAGTCTGGGCGGCGCGGAAGGCCACCGACCTGATCCTGCACCGGGCACTCAAGGTACCGAAGAACCCAGAGACTGTCCTCATCGGCCACTCGAACGGGGGGCAGGGTGTTTGGCACGTCGGCCAGCGCAACCCCGATCTGGTGCGAGGTATCGTCGCGCTCAGCGGCTATACCACAATCAACAACTACGTGCCGTTCACGGAGCAGAGGAGCAACCACTTTGCCGACCCAGCGCTCATGGGCGTTCTCCAATCGAGCCTGACACCGTACAACAACGAGATCTACGTCAGCAACCTGGCTTCCGTGCCGATGGTCGTAGTCCATGGCGCCGAGGACGACAACGTGCCGGCACATCACAGCCGGACGTACGTTGAGACCCTACGCGACTGGGGCAAGAAGGCAGCAGACGTCACCTACGTCGAGGTGCCGAAGAAGGGACACGTCTGGGATGGAATCCTGACGCATCCTACGATCGTGAAGTTCCTCAGCAACCTGCCTGAGAAGAAGGATGTGTTCGAGGTGCGCGACGCGGGATTCTCCATCGCGTGCGCGAACCCCGACGAGATGGGGGCCAAGGGCGCCATCCGGATCCTCGAGCTCGCCGTCCCGGGGCGGCTGGCGCGCCTTGACGTAAACATGAAGCACTGGCGAAAGCGGTCCTCGTCCGGCGAGCTGCAGATGTACGGGATGAACATCAAGCGGATCGCCGTCGGCGAAGGCGACCGGGCGGCCGTGCTCGAACCCCGCGCAGCCTCTCCAGTTATCAGTGGCGAGAGCGTCCTAGGCCCTGTCCAGCAATGGGAGTCCAGCGAGGTAAGCGGGCAGCCACGGCGCTACGGCCCTATGATCCGGCTGCTGGACAGTGACGGGCCGATGCTCCTCGTGATCCCAGCTGAGACGGGGACGGGAGATGTCCGAAGCAGGAGGCACCTGCGCGACCTGGCTATCCGGTACGCGCACGACGTGCGTGTGTACCAGCGGCAAGACGTCGAGATTGCCTACGACATCCAGGCGCTGCGCGCCGTCGTCGACGGCACGATGGAGCACTACGGCAGCATTATCGTGTTCGGGCGCCCCGAGGAGAACCGCTATGCGAAGTGGATGCTCGGCACGAAGCGTATCCCGGTCAAGTTCCCTACCCGGCGCACTCTGACCGTCGAGGGCCGCAATGTTTGGGAGCCCGCAACTGGTAAGCTGACCCATGTGATAGAGCTGACGGCAGGTATCATCACACTGCACCCCCACCCCGTGGGGCCGGGGCTCGCCTGCCTGGTCGCCGGCAACGACGACGTCGGGCTCGAGACCACGGCGCGTCTCCTCCCCCTCCGCACCGGCGTCATGGTCCCCGACTGGGCTGTGGCCAGCAAGCGCTGCGAGTGGCAGGGCTATGGCGGGCTCGATGGCGCCGGCTTCTGGTCCGCAGACTGGGGCTGGAGCGAGGCCATGAGCTGGATGGACCGTTGAGTACGCGCGCCTCCATAGGAGCAGAGCGCCTGAGCTGCCTCGCGTCGCTTGCTGGCGCCGTCGCTGGTGCTCAGGGAGCCCAAGGCTAGTTAGTAGCGAGTGATCGGCAGATCTGTCTTTTCTTCAGCTGAAGGCCAGACCTCGGAGGACGGAGTTTGAACGGGGGCGAGGGTACGAGGGCCGGCGAGGGCCGGTGCTGCCTGGCCGTTGTGGAAGATTTAAACTCTATTCCGGACGTGCATGCTGCAGTGTGCTCGAGTTGTCCGGTTGGCCGACGCAGCAGCAGCAGGCACGCACAGAGGCACAAGGAACGCAGGAACGCAGGGAGGGCCGACGGCGCACTCCCCCGTTCTCCCTCGTGTTCCTCGTGTTCTTGCTTTGTTTACGTTAAGCAAGGGCCGGTGAGGGCTCAATTTTTTCTTCTGCTGCACACTGCGCACTTCCTGCTGGCTCCTGGAACCCCAGCGAAAGAGGAAGGACGGAAGGAGGACTTGCGCGGACCGAAGGCCGGGCGTCGTCCATGCGACGAGACGTCGAGGGTGCGGCGGCGAGTATGCATACGCTGTTTGAGGCGTCCGCTCGCCTGAGGCCGGAGCCAGCGCGGGCCAGTCAGCGGGGGACGCGGCTTGGTATCAGATATCTGTTTGCAGCAACCAATTCATGCGCCAGGAGCGCACGGCATACTGGCCGGTCAGTGAGATGCTGGGTTCTGGGGTCGTCGGGGCGGCCGGGAGGTCGTCGCTGGGCCCGGTATCGACGCTGGCTGGTCGGCGCGTTGTGCGCAGGGCGGCGCGGTGCGACGGCGGCTCTGACGATTCAGCGCCATGCAGGACTCGCAGGACAGGCAGGCTGAGCCAGGGCACGGCTCGGGATACCGGGCACACTGGCGAGGGCCCGCGATCTCGCATTCAGACTCAGGGCGGCGCCATGCGCCAGCGCCGTGCCGCCGTGCCGTGCTCAATTCCTACTCGTTACGGCCCGCAACGATCGCACGAGGCAGGCTGCACAGTTCGAGCAGCTGACCACACCGCGAGGCAGGCAAGCTCGCTGGTTCGGACCCCGCCCAGAGTGAACCCAGTGATGAACTCAGATACTCTCCGCGCAGGACTGAGTCAGGATATACGCTCAGCTCAGCTCAGACTCTGAGCCTCGAGAAGAGCCCGAGCTTGGAGCTTGGAGCCGGCCGAGCCCATGCCTAACGATGCCTAACGCTGAGAAGGGGGGGGCGCCGCGAGCCAAAATCCTATCGTACCTAGCGGGCACATAGAGTTGTGCGACGATCTGCGGCGCGGCGGCGGCGGAAGCCGTAGGTTTTCGTCCTCTGTCAGACAGCGAGGCGAGGACGCGTCCCGGCGCTGCCGGCGCTGCGAGTGTCTCGGCTCTGCGGCCGCTCCGGTCGGGGTCGGGTGGTCGGACGCGGCTGATCGAGCAATGTCGGCATGGTTCTCACGCCCGGCCGCGTGTGTTCCTCGAACGCGCCGCATCACCTGCATTCCGGGTGGACGTTCTGGCCCCGGAAGAGGTGCTAGGGCGCCGAGGTGTGTCAGGCGTGTGGGCGGGTGCATGTCGCTCTCAGACTACTCGTTGGAAGCATTCCGCCAGGCGAGAGAAGAGCGAGCAGGCTGCAGCGGAGGCTCGCTGGCGGGCGATACGCGTCGGGCGGTAACGTGATTAGCCTGATCCGGGGCGCGCGCAAGAATATGCAGCGGGCATTAGCCCTGGTGGAAAGCAGTCTAGAAAGGCGAACAGCGTGACATTACCCCAGGGTCGGGCGCATTAGGGCGCCCAGGGCACGCATTAGAAACACGGTAATGCGCTGAAAAACAATTTGCTCCCGCGCCCTATGTCCCGCCGCCCAGCGCCAGCGCCCGGAGCCCAGGTGCAGGCGCCGGGCGGCCTGGCGGGCCAGGCGCCAGGCGGGCTGGGTGAGGGCCGTGTGGGGTCAGTGCCCAGCCCAACACTGCGGTTCAACCCTCGCTGTCGCCTGCTCCCTGCTCCCTGCACAGCTCGAGCCTTCATTTCACCAACTCTGTTCTCTCTCATCTCAGACTCATCACCAACCCACATCCACAACCACTCCCACCGCCCACGCACCCCCAGTGCACGCTTCACCCTCCTTTCCGCCCCCGACGCCGACAACCCCGCCTCGGCCCCATCACTGTCCCCAGCTCCCCGTGAAAAGACGACAACAATGTCCAACGTACGCGTCGCCAGCCCCTGCCCTACCCCTCGACCTTCCGACACACGCTGACACACCCAGGCCCAGTTCCTTCGCGAGTACCGACTCGTCGTCGTCGGTGGTGGTGGTGCGTTACCAAGCGGCGAACGGGAGCCGTGCCGGCTGGAAGCGTCGAGTGTCGAGCGCGGAGCACACCAGAGCACAGAGCCGACTCGCCGAGGCCGGCTAGCACCGGGCGCCGCGAATCTGCGATGGCCACGGGCATCCATGGCCCGGTGCACTGCCGCCGTGTGCCTCGGGGTCTCGGCTGCACTGCCTTCGCCGCCGAGCTTGCGCTCCGTGATCACTGCGCTGCGAGCTCTTGCGCGCCGCGGCTCGCCGCAGCTCCCATTCGCCGAACCCTGCGCCCGTTGCTGGGCGCACGGGGCCGCCTCTCGTCCTTAGTCCCTTTGCTGATCGCGCAGGTGTCGGCAAGTCCGCTCTCACCATCCAGTTCATCCAGGCGCATGTGAGTGTTCTGTCGGCGGTGCCGCCAGCCGCGGCTCAGTGCGCGAGTGTGCTGAGTGCAAAAATCATCGCACTCGCGCACATGACCGGCGGCGCGCGGCGGCGTTGATCTGTCAATTGCGCGTTGAATTCCAGCTGACATGTGCAGTTCGTCGACGAGTGAGTCATTCAGTCGTTCCTCGCCGTCCCGCACCGCCAGCAGCCCAGCGACTGCGAGACGATACGAGGAATTCAGGTGCGAGTACAGGACTTTTCGCTGACGCCACCACAGGTATGACCCCACCATTGGTGAGTGCGGGCGGACGCGCTGCGTTACATTCAGCGAGAATTGAGACTGACGCCATCGCAGAGGACTCGTACCGCAAGCAGTGCTTCATCGACGAGGAGGTCGCGCTACTCGACGTCCTCGACACGGCCGGCCAGGAGGAGTATGGAGCCATGAGGGAGCAGTACATGAGGACGGGTGAGTGAACTTGCCGATGTCACACCCGCCACACGGTGCGGTATGAGGCGCTCGGCAGCGTCCGCTTGGCACGGGGCGAGAACAATCGAGAAGCCTGCGCGGAAGAACGGACGCCATCGAGAATTGCGAGAACAATTCCACATGAGCAAGCGCTGACGACCAGGCGAGGGCTTCCTTCTCGTGTACTCGATCACCTCGCGCAGCTCGTTCGAGGAGGTGTCGACGTTCCACCAGCAGATCCTGCGTGTCAAGGACCGAGACTACTTCCCCGTCGTTGTCGTTGCGAACAAGTGTGACCTGGAGTACGAGCGCCAGGTGCAGCCCCACGAGGGCCGCGACCTCGCGAAGCGCTTCGGCGCGCAGTGCATTGAGACGTCGGCGAAGCAGCGCGTCAACGTCGACGAGGCCTTTGTCGCCGTCGTCCGTGCCATCCGCCGGTTCCAGCGGGAATCCGGCCCCGGCCCCGCTAAGCCGCCCGCGCAGCAGGGTCAGCGCCCCACCGCCGGCGTCGGCGGCCGCCCGCAAGAGAAGGACGCCGACGAGGTCAGCGGTGGCTGCTGCTCGGGCTGCGTCGTGCTCTAAGCGCGAGCGGCAAGCAGAGCGCAGGCGAAACCCCGAGTGCGAAGCGCATGTCTGAGTGCGAGCGAAGAGCGCAAGCCCAGAGTGCGAGCGCGCCAGCGAACGATTGAGCGATGTGCAGGTGCTAGAAGGCCGCCGGGGCGGTACAGCGGAACCGGCGGCGTAGAGCGAGAGCGGCGAGGTGTCAGGCGGCGACGGCGACGGTGGCGAACGACGTTGTAACATGCGTTTTCTTTTCTCTTCTCTACTTCCTCTTAACCCACTTTCCACCCAATCCCAATCCCATTCCCACCCCCATTCCCATTTCCCAAGTCCAATTCCCCAACAAGTACGTTTTCTCCCAATCTACTCTTTAATACAGGTCTATCCCGGGCCGGTGCCGCGCCGGCGCAGCGCACGCACACGGCCAGCTGCTGTAATGACTAGTAGCGTATATGCATATAGGTGAGCCCCGCCGGCGAGCGAAGCGAGCGGTGTGAGGAGTGTCGAGCGTGGGCGGCGTAAGATCAGGCAGGGCGGAGCGTGGACGAGCGACGCAGCGCTGCGACGCGAATGACCAGCGGAGAGGTTACGCGCCGCACATACCGCGCAGAAGCTGGAGGGTGAGATGCGTGCCGCAGCGCGCAGCGCGCAGTGCACGGGTGTGCAGCAGCTTGGTCGCGAGGGCCGCAGCGCGCCGGAGAACACCGGCTCGACTTCTGCGCAGTTGGCTGTGTGTCCGCCGGTTGACTCAGCAGTCATCAGCCGCGAGCCGTCAGACACTGCGCCCGCGCGAAGCACAAACAAGTACACAAGACGCTACAACAGCACTACAGCCAGCTCCACGCGTGCGCTACCTCCTCCGCGCCCGTCCGCACCGGCGGGAGCGCATACTCGTGCTTGCTGACCTGCCGCCTGGCCATGCGCCACACGTCACCGCCCTGGCGGACTTCATACACGCCTTCCTCGCCCTCTTCCGCTGATTCTGCCGTCAGCTGGAGGGGGGGACTGTCTAGCTTACCGGAGACAGTGACGACGTGGCCGAGCAGCTTGTGCAGCGCGGGCTGCATCTCGACGCTCCGGCCCGAATTCGGCGACGCCGGGAGCGGGAGCGGCGCGGGGTGGTGCTCGAGCACGACGAGTGCGGCGCCGAGCGCCGCCGCGGCCTGCTTCGCCGCGCTCACCAGGGAAAGGTACTGCCATGCGTCTTGGCTCAAGTGCCTCGGCTCCTCCTTCCCACTGTGCTCTTCTTCGCCCGCTCCCCCGGCCCCTCCGGCCGGATCGCCGGCGCCAGCGGGTGGCGGCGGGGGCACGTTCTCCTTGGCCTCGTCGACGTCGGCGTCGAAGAGCGCCGACACGTCCGCGAGCACGATGAGCCCCGGCTTCTCGACGAGCTCGGGCGCGGCGGGGTTCAGGTCGCTGGACAGGAGAGAGAGTAGCAGCGCCGCATGCCGCCACGACGGGCAGTAGCGCACGTCGACGCGCGCCAGGGCCGGGAGCGGGCCGCGCAGCGCCGGCTCGTCCTCTGCGTCAATCGCGGACTGGAGCTGGTGCCGCGGTCCCGTGATGATGAGGGCGCGGGATGAGTCGTCCTTCTCGGCTGTATCGTCCTGCTGTGTCAGCTTGCACGACAAAGGGCAGCTAGGAGGTGGACGTACGGAGCCAAAGGGGGCCAGCGAGGCGAGGTCGAGGAAGCCGAGCGCGAGGTGGATCGCCGCCGCCGGGGAGCATGGCCCGAGCACGGCACTGCGCTCGGGGAGATACCCTGGCGCAGACCCAGGACAGAGCGACAGCGGCACCGTCCTCGTCCCCGACATGCCGTTGACGACGTGCAGCGGGGCTGGGGGCTAGAGCAAGGGAGGGGTGGATGAGGGGAGTGGAGGTGGCCGATCGGGCCGAGTTGGCCGCACGGATAACTCCCGTCCGGCCGAGCGGGCGCATCGAGCGGGCCCAGATACGGCGCGGTGGGTACATAACACTCCGGGCCGGGGAAGGTCGCCGTCATCTCATCTATCACCATGGGCAGTGAGTAGCTCCACGCGCCTGCCGCTGTGCTAGCTGCGTCTCCGGCTCCTTCGGCGGAACTGCTGGGTGTGCGCTGGCTCCGCCTGCTCTGCGCGGGCCACGAGCCGGCTGCCCACCTCCCCATAAGCTCGCTCCGCTCGCAGTGCTGACATCAGAAATCGTGCACATCGTCCTGTTCAAGCTCAAGGAGCAGCCCGACGCGGCGGCGCTCGAATCGGCCAAGGCCTCGATCAAGAAGCTCGAGCAGGTCCCCGGCGCGATCAGCATGTTCGTCGGCGAGCCGCAGATCGACGCCCGCACCAAGGGATTCGACTACGGCCTGTACTCGGTCTTTGCAAGCCGCGCCGACCTCGACAAGTACGACGTGTCCGACGCCCACAAGAACACGGTCGTCAACCATGTCAGGCCCAATGTACAGGGTGAGTACTGAAGACTGGCCCGCGAGGGGTCTGGCGGATATGGCGAACATGCGCATGACATCCCGCCTTTCCCCATGCCCTCGCCGCGGCTCGACACTATGAGCAAGGATTTAGCTGACGTCAGATGTTATGGCTTACGACTTTGAGCTCCCCGAGTAAACCACTATGCAGAATTGTCGGAAGCACTGTGTACCTGCAGACTGACCTACGACTGATTGGCCCCGTCCGTGCAGTATTGACAGACGAGCTACCGCCCCGCCCTGCAAAGCGCAATAATGCATCTAGTGTGCTCTACTCTACCACGACATAGCTGTCGCCCATCTTCTCGCTCGTCGGCGTGTCGTCGCTGTCGCTGTTTTCCGGCGGCACGAAGCCCGTCTCCTGCGCCGTCGCCCTCCATGCGCGCGTGACGTCTCCGCCGCAACGGAGGCACGGCCACACTGCGCGCTCCTGCTCGCCCTTTTCGGCGCGCTTGCCCGCGCGCGCGAGCTCGTCCGCGACACAGTAGTAGCAGTACATGCACTGGCCCCAGCAGTCCGTCTGGGCGGGCACGAAGATCTTGTCCTCGTCCTCGGTCTCTGCGTTGTCGAGGGCCGGCAGCTCGATGTCCGTGCCGCTCAGGGCCTGCGGCGCCTCCGTCCGGCGCACGTAGCACACTGGGCATACGCTCGCCGGCAGGCGCGCGAACGGCCCCGAGTGCGCAGACGAGGGAGCGGCCGTGCCCGCCTTGCGCGCCGCGGACAGCTCGCCCGCCGACGCCGACAGAGCCGCATAGTCGATCTGCGTCGGCTGCGCAAAGAACTGGCGCACGGGCGCCAACGCCGTCGCCGGGTTCAGCGCGGGCGGCAGGCTGGGGATGCGCGGCACGGCGAACATGAGGAACTCCTGATACGTCAGATTCACTCGCCTCTGGTGTAGAGCAGACTCACCGTCATGGCACCCCAGACGAGCTGGCGGTTCATGAACTCGTACGAGACCATGCGCGCGAGGCGCGGCGCGGTCGGCGCGAAGCGCAGGTGCAGGATGCGCATGAGCAGGCTCGGCGCAGCTCCGTCCCACAGGAACAGCGCCCAGCCAGCCAGCTCCCACGCGCGAGCAAGCGTCTCGAGACGCACGAGCAGACGCCACGCACGCCGCCGCCAGTCGTGTGCCGGCAGGTCGGGCCACTGCCGCGACAGCGCCGTCTGCCGCACACGCTGCAGCAAGTACGATGGGAACAGGGGCGGGTGCAGCAGCAGGTAAAGCAACAGTGTGCGTCGGGATGCTGCCTGTCAGCAAATAGCACTCATAAGTAGGGCAAGTAGACTCACGCCTTGTCGGGCCCCGGCTGGATATCAGTCGCAGGTTCTGCATCGCCGCGCCCGGACTCGCATTCGTGGGCCCGAGCACGCCGGCGCCGAACACGAGCAGCTTAAGCAGCAGCGTCAGTTCCGGCTTGATGTCAAAGTTCGGCTGGATATTAGCTTCAGAAACCACCGAGTGACCCCGCCCGGACTTACCTTGAAGCGGCAGACGGCCTTCTCCACGCCGTCCACGAGCATCTCCACCACGCCATCGTCGAGCTCGTCGGCGTCGACCTGGTTAACGAGGGGTGCCCGTGGCTCGTATGCGCGCTGTCTTCGCGACACGGAGGCCTCGCCCATGTCGGCAACGTTCAAGGAGGGTGGGTGGTGGAGTTGAGGAATGAGAGTCAGTGGATGATGAGCTGCTGACAATCGCCGTCCGAAGAGTGGACTCCTCCGGCCCGTGCAAGTGGGCAATAGCCGAGAGGCGGGTTGTAATCGGGTGTAAGCAGACGTTTGGATCCGCTAATGGTATCTGCTCCCGCTAATCGGGGCTGTTATCGGCGTCTTGCGCCAACGCGAACGCGTCACTGGGTCGGTACTTGACCATCGCTCCTAGCTTCGACCACGCTCGACCGTTCTCCAAGCGACTGGACCGCGCCATTTCGCCAGCAAACTAGACTATGCGCGCCGGCCTCCTCGCGCTCGCCCTTCTCGTGCCGGGCGCGACGGCTTTTTGGCCCTTCAAGAAGGAGCGCTTCACAGCAGAAACCCTCCTCGATGCTGGCTCCCTCGGTCTCGACCCCGACGTCGGCCGGATAGCAGCCATCGGTGATGTCAACGGTGACCAAAAGTGAGCCAACCGTCGTGGTCAATCTAACAAACCCAGCTCCGACCTGTTCTCCATCGCGCCGAACCGGAAGTCAGTCCGGGTATGGCTATGGAACCGCGACAAGTGGCAGTACGACGCCGGCCCGGTGCTTGAGTTTGAGAAGCTCGTGTACAATGTCATCCCGGCCGACTTCAACGGGGATGGGCGGCTTGACCTGCTTGTCATGACGGGCGACGAGGACAACTGGTGGTCCAAGTCCGACAAGAGTCTTCACATGACTGTCCTGCTCGGTAACGAGTCTGGCTTCGGCGAGCGATGGACGCTCGACACCTCAGGCCGGCACCAGCCGTTCGTCTTTGACGATGAGCACAACCTGCTGCCATCCCTGCTCGGCTACCTGCCAGATGGTGACCGTGACAACAACCTTCGGTCGTGGAAGAATGTGGACGGCTCGCGCATGAAGATCGGCCGGCCGAGCTTGTTCCCGATCGACTCGGGCTGCACGCTCGCGAACCCACACTCCTCTGCGTACGTCGACATGGACGGAGACTGCGCACCGGACGTTGTGCTGCACTGCCAGTCGCCCAAGGCGAACAACCGCAAGCTGCAGGTGTACGAGAACCGAGGGACGGAGGGTTATGTCATCGCGAACTACATTGACCTGCCGACGTACAGCCGTGCCGTGACCTTTGCAGACATGAACCGGGACGGAGCGATCGACCTCGTGTTCGCGACTTGCAAGCGGCACATGCCTTCGTCAGGAATGGGCGAAGAGTGCAGCATCAACATTGCGTACAACCAACAGGCGCCAGTGTGCTCAGGCGAGTATTCGCAATACGAGAAGGACGGCCGGCTGCGGTGTCGGGGCTGGGGCGAGCTGTGCCAGTCTGACCCGAACTGGGGCTTTGACTTTTCCGAGGACCACGGCACGTTCCTGAGCGTGCCCCTCGAGGAGCTGTTTCCGGGACAGAAGGTGCAGCTCATGCTGTCCGTCCCGAACAACAACGCACACATTCCGTTGCCGATGCGGCCGGGCGACTTCGACGTGGACGGCTTCCCTGACCTGCTGGTCACCGTCAAGACCGACCGGGGGACGCAAGTGAAGATTCTGAAGAACGTGCCATGTGGCAAGGGTGTGGCCGGGTGCGCGGGCCAGCCGAAGGGTAGCCGTGGCCTCATTGTCGGCCAGGGCAAGGGGTATGAGGCGCTTGACGCCATCACGGACGCTGAGGGTGCGTCTTGGATTGACCTCGACGACGATGGCTCTCTTGACATCCTTGTTCAGAGGTCTGGCCACCAGAAGGGGAGCAAGGCGCACGTCACCTTCATCCAGAACAACTTCTACCATGATGCGTTCTTCCTGAAGGCGCAGGTGCTGAACGGCGCTTGCGACCGCGACTGCGTTCCCGCCGACGGAGGCAAGAAATACTCGGCTCTCGGCGCAAGTTACTCGGGTGCGACTTTCAAGTTCACCGTGTTTGACACAGCGGGCAAGCGACATGCGCAGCAGGTCCCGCAGCTCCCACAGGTCGCCCACCAAGCCCTTTACTCGCCGCATACGTATATTGGCCTCGGGCGGACCAACAACTACGTTGAGGTGAGCTCAACAGACGTGACAGACGAGCTGACCCCAGAACCTCGTCGTCGGCACGTCGCTCCTCCAGCCGGGGAACACGCACCACCTCGAGTCGCTGATCCCGAACTCGCAGGTGATCATCAATCCGCCATGGGCGCTCAGCCCGAGCGCGAACACAAATGTGAAGACGCGCTCGACCGAGTGGCGCTCCGAGCTCTTCCTGCACCCAGGTGACTGGATCCCGTGGGTGGCGGCGGCCGTATTTGGTACTGTGCTCTTCCTCGGCATGGTTGTTGTGTGGCTCAACGACCGGGAGAAGAAGGAGGACGAGAGGGAGCGCAGGCGCGCGCTCCACGCTATCAACTTCCAGGCTTTGTAGACGACTCCTCGCTTACGTACTGACATAGACTACGATCGTATGTATCATTAGCACAAGTTTTCTCTCGAAGCGCAGAAGCACGTCGCATTCCCTAGTCCTCGTGGAGGTCAAAGTCCCAGACCTGGTTCGAGTTCCACTCCACCCACGGCCACAGCTGCACGGGGCCAGGAATTGCACCGTCCTTGCGGTCCAGGGCGAAGACTACTGTCAGTCATAGCGGTCTTCCCCACTCACGTGTCTCGTCGAGACTGCCCGCGATCAGCTGATTGCCGTCGCGCGCCCAGTCCTGCCACTTGTTGTAGCGGTCAGGCGTGCACGCTGCGACGCGAACCTGCTGGCCTTGCTGAGGAGGGTCCGATGTCGCTGATGTCAGCCAGATCGGCTACTACCTTCGTGGCTTGTCGTAACCTTGCGGCACCAGAGAAAGTTCCGGAAGAGGATGCAACTCACTGTTCCCGTTGATGCAGCGGTCGGGCGCCGCGAGCGTGTACCAAGTGATCGTCTCCGTATCACCGATCAGGCGGGTGCTCCACTTCTGCTCGTCACCGCCGTCGCACTCGGCAGTCACCAGGGAGAACTCGCGCTTGTCGCCGCCGGAACAAGGGTCAATCGCCAGGCAGAACTCTGACTGTCCCTGCGGGTGGAGGAGGTAGTAGCGAGCCGAGGCAGCAGAGGCGAGAATGGCGACAGCGAGGGGGATGTGCAACATGTTGGTGGGAAGCAGATCTTGAAGAAGGTGAGAAGAGGTTGCCAAGTGGCCCTTTAAGTCTGCGAGTGGGTTGGGATCTCGGTGAGTAGACCCGGCGGTACGAATGACGACGTCTGTGTGCTCGGAGCCGGAGGCTGCGTGCGCCGCACCGGACGTCCGCAATCCACCTCCGCTCCTTTTCGGCGCTAGGTATGGCGATGCAGAGCACGGTAAGGGTCGCGGATGTACGCGGGATCCCCGTCAGCTCAAAGCGAACGAGAGCATGGAGCATGACGTGTCGTCGCAAAGCATCTCCTTCGAAGTAATGTTCCCACGGTCGCATACCGGCCTCACGACCGGTGTCTGTTGACCGGCCCGCAATATGCCAGCCACGCCCACATGAAGCAGTTCGTCGTGGAACTTCGACTGTTGATCTTGAAGCTATAATAACACCATGCCACTCGACGACAGTAGTCACCCAGGTTTCATTCAGTCGGGCTGTGGCATCGCTGGTAAGCTGCTCTCGAGTTGCTGCGACATCGGCCACCAGTCAAACGAGTAACTGTGTCGCTGGTGTACCGTGCTGAACAATGGAGACAGACACTCAGCTAGACCAGTTTCGGGACCCCATCTTCGCCTTGAGCACCGTACATCCGAGTCAAGGTCACGTTGACATTCCTTGCTGGCGTCTATCGCGCGACAGGATCGGCGACGTAAAGCATTGCTTGCTCACGACAGGCAGATATCGGAATGAGGGCGGATGTGGCCAAGGCATCTTTCCCACGCAGTGTCCGGATGCATTGGCCTCGGGGACTGACGCCGTCGCCAGGCAGAGATCACCGGTAAACTCGGCTTACACACGATACACCTGGAGAAGACCATAGTCCTTTGGGACGTGTTTCAGGAATAGCCTGGCTGTGCGGCCTTCGTCGGAGGAACAGACGTCCAGCTTCCATAGCGGGTCTCTTTGTTTGCCGGCAGCATTGTCTTCGCCAGAGTGTGGCGGACAACCGACTGTGTCGGGCCGCCTCTTACACTGAGACACTTATGTTCGCTAGCTGCTGCCGCCTCCCTCGGAGTTGTAGGCCCATTGTCGACTATCGGACCGGAGACGACTTGGGGGGCGCGGTGCTCGGAATGCGCAGGCCCTGGCCGGTGCAGTGATGCGGTATCGTTCTTGCTTACGAGCTCATATATAACAGGCGTTCGCGGTGGCTAAGTCCGTCATTCCAATCAACTCAGAACCTCAGCACAGGTTGCAAGCTAGCAGGTCTAGTTCGGCTCGACGCCTCCCACATTATGACCTCACGACACGACCGCCCGCCGGCCGGGCGCACGATCCGCCTCATCGGCGTGCTCTCTCTTCTCGCGGCGCCCGCCGCCGCGAACGTTGCCCTCTGGCATCCTTCGATGTACGGCTTTGAGGCCGGCGCCGATGACCCCTCCCACGCCGCCGAGCCCTTCCGCGACGCCTCCTTCGGCGACTGGTGGCTGCACGGTGCGGCTGACCAGCCGCCCGAGGGCGGCCAGATGCTCGAGCTCCCCGCCGGCGGGCAGCTCCATGCCGAGCTCGGCTCCCGGAAGTCGTTCACGAGCTACGGCCATGCCATCTCGTGCGAAGACGAGGGCGCCGTGAAGGACGACCTTCCCAACATCAGCTGCGCCCTCGCGCTCGCGTACGTCGCCAACGTCGAGGAGCTCCACCCAGACAACTTTACCGTCATCTCCGTCCGTCACGATTGCGGCAAGCCCGAGGTCACATTCGACATCCCCCGGAACCTTCCCGATTGTCCGGATGAGGGCTGTCACTGTCTTTGGGGTGCTGCGGATGAGGCCGACGTGAGTCAATGTTGACTTGTGATCTTCGCTAACAACAGATGTACACGAACGTCTATCGTTGCACAGTCAAGGGCGGCTTTGAGGGCAAGCCCGGCGCAAACCCGCTTCCTCTGCCTCAAGTGCCGACGGCATGTGCGAGCCGCGCTGAGGAGTGCAAGAAGGGCGCCAAGAAGATGGTCGTCTGGGGCCAGGCCGAAGGAAACAACGTCGTTGGTGACGGCAGGTTCAACGAAGACTTTGGGTACCAGGACGGTGCGCAGATGGACATCTGGGAGGTTGACGAGCGGAAGCCAGAGCCCATCGCCAAGGTCCTCCGCCGCGAGGAGGACGGCGAGCAGCCTCCGGAGGGTGAGCAGCCTTCCGAGGGTGAGCAGCCTTCCGGGGGTGAGCAGCCTTCCGAGGGTGAGCAGCCTTCCGGGGGTGAGCAGCCTTCCGAGGGTGAGCAGCCTTCCGAGGGTGAGCAGCCTTCCGAGGGTGAGCAGCCTTCCGAGGGTGAGCAGCCTTCCGAGGGCGAGCCGCAAGAGGAAGGTGGACCGCAGGAGGGCGAGCCACAGCAGGAGGGCAGCAACCCGGAGGGTCAAACCGAGGGTGACCAAGGCAGTGGCCAGGACAACAACAGCGAGGACCAGCACCAGCCCGAGGGTGACCAGGGCCAGGATGGTGGCAACGGCGGAGAGGATTGGGATCAGAAGTGGTCCCAGCAGACCTGGACAGAGGAGGAGCTGCTCGCACCTTGGACCGACGAGGAGCAGGGCTACATCGCCGCGGAGCTGCACCAGCACTGGGACAAGATCATGAACGAGGAAGACTTCAACTATCTCGACTTGAACACGCTTTCCGTTCCGGCTCAGTACATTGTTCGCAAGCTGCGCGCACAGCTCTGGCTTGCCACGCGCTCGGCTAAAGCCATGCCTCAAACCGAGAAGCCTAGCCCCGATCAGACTGCCGCTCCAGAGCACGCTACGACTACGGCTGACGCGCAGCCAACGGACGCCGGCAATATCGAGACTCAGACGGAGCAGCCAGCTCAGACCCCAGCGCCCGAGCCAAAGGCCGTGGAGAACAAGAGCGCCGACGATGCGAAGAAGAAGGAGGAGGAGGAAAGGAAGAAGAAGGAGGGCGAGGAGAAGAAGAAGAAGGAGGACGAGGAGAAGAAGAAGAAGGAGGACGAGGAGAAGAAGAAGAAGGAGGACGAGGAGAAGAAGAAGAAGGAAGACGAGGAGAAGAAGAAGAAGGCGGACGAGGAGAAGAAGGAGAACAAAATCGTGTGGGGTTACGCCGACCTGGACGAGTATATCGAGAAGCTCCGCGCGGAGGGTAAAACCATGTCAATGTCACAGATTGACATGCTGAAGGAGTCCCATAAGGAGATGCAGAAGGACGACAACTACCCTCCCGACCTGGACACTTGGTGGAAGTCGCTTTTCGACAGGTACGAGGAGCTCGGACCGACGAAGAGGGAGGACAACAAGAATGCTCCCGTCAAGCTTGTTTCCTTCGGAGATGTTCTCAAGGGCAAGCGGGACGCGCAGAAGAGGGACCCCCAGCCCACGCCTGCGCCTCGGAGGCCCTCGCAGCAGAAGCGGGAGATGAACATCGATTCCGACATTGTCCTCGTGAACACGTTGCAGGATTTCCAGACTACGAAGCTCCTGCTCTTCAATCCAAACGAGAAGCAGGATGAGTCGAAGAACGGTGAGGGCGTGTACACCAAGCAGGCGGAGGGACCTGCTCCTACGCCTGTCACAACCTTTCGAGGACCGCCCGCGAACGCCGAGAAGCCCTCCTCGACCGCGGCCCCTGCCTGGACGCCCACAGGGACGTACGCCAGCATCATGGGCTACCTGATCGACGAGCAGACTCACGACCCAAACTTCAGGTTCTCTCCGGCGCAGGAGAGGTTCTTCGAGACCATCAAGAGCCAGGAGGCCCAGGGCTGGGAGAATCCGTGGACGCAGGACATCTGGGACGTGATCTTCAGCCTGCGCCACCAGCAGAGGAAGCGCTGGGTGGAGGAGGACGACCAGGGCAACATCGTACTCACCGACTGGGACACGCGCACGTACCGGGACAAGACCGACATCGAGCGATTCCTCAGGGAAACGGAGTGGTCGGATTCTGAGGTGCGCGGCATCTCCGAGAGCGAGATCGTCGGCTACCGCTCGCTGCTGGAGAAGGTCTCGGATCTCGGCGGATGGAACGCGGGTGTCCTCGACAAGTCTGACCAGCAGCTGAACGAAGAGTCGAAGCTTCGCTGGCCCGAGATCCACATGCTCAGGAAGATCCACTTCATGAAGCAGAAGCTCCGCGACAGCGTGAAGAGGTACTTTGACGAGCATCGGTGGCGCCGCTCCGACACCTCGGCTGAGCACCGCCGGAGCCGGCTGTCCCAGAAGTGAGCGCTTCTCCTGCGCCGTATAGTGTGGGCTTGACGCCTTAATATAATGCTTGATGCATGTTTATCGTCCTCCTATCCCCTCCGCCCAGTCGCAGATGACTGACGATCCGTTCAGGGCAAGTGCGGGGAATGCGGGGTAAAGGAGTGCCTTGGTCATATTTTGAAAATCGCTCGATCGCAGCGGCCACCGGCAACCACTCCATTCACCATGCTGTATGTCATCGGCCTCGGCCTCAGTGACGAGAAGGACATCACTGTCAAGGGCCTCGAGGTAAGTCCGTATGGCGGGGATTGTTTTTACTGACTGCCAGGCCGTGAAGAAATGCGAGCGCGTGTACCTCGAGGCGTACACCTCGATCCTCATGGTCGAGAAGGAGAAGCTTGTGAGTTGACCCATCTGCTATCATGCTGACAGTTCTAGGAGGAGTTTTATGGACGTCCGGTTATTACGGCAACTCGTGAGACCGTCGAGCTCGAGAGCGACGACATCCTGAAAGATGCGGACAGGGTGGACGTTGCTTTCCTGGTCGTTGGAGACCCGCTAGGGTAAGAACGAATGGCAAACCTAGCTGATGTGCAGTGCGACTACGCACACCGACCTCCTCCTGCGCGCGTCTGCCCGTGGAATCCCTACTCAGACGATCCACAACGCCTCGATCATGACTGCCCTCGGCTCCACTGGCCTGCAGATGTACAACTTTGGTCAGTCCGTGTCGCTCCCGTTCTACACCGAGACGTGGACGCCGGATTCGTGGTACGACCGCCTGGAGGAGAACGTACGGTACGGCATGCACACGCTTGTGCTGCTGGACATCAAGGTTCGCGAGCAGAGTGAAGAGAACATGGCCCGCGGGCGCCTCATCTACGAGCCGCCCAGGTTCATGAACCCGGCTCAGGCGTTCTCGCAGATCCTCCTGACTGAAGAGAAGCGCACGAACCCCCCGTCCCCGGAGGACAGCGACGACGAGGCGACCCCTCCCGGCGACAAGTTCCTCAAGCCCGAGGAGACGCTCGCCATGTCTCTCTCGCGCATCGGCACGCCCACCCAGCGCATCATCGCCGGCACCCTGAAGGAGCTCTCCGAGCTTACGGAGGAGGACTACGGGGCGCCCCTCCACTCTGTCGTCATTGTCGGCAAGCGCATCCATCCCCTCGAGCTCGAGTTTGCCGGACGGTGGTGCGTCGGCGGCGAGGACGGACAGTGGTGGAAGGTCGCGAAGGACGTCTACGGCGTCGAGCGCGAGACTTTTGACTACTAGAACTCTTTACATTATGCATAGTACTTAGACTCTTTCCTACTTGTAATCGCCGTCGGTGATGTCGTCAATCCACTCATACAACTCCTGCGCCTGCCGGTACGCCTCCTTCTCGCCTCCGGCGTGGTCAAACACAGCGCTAATCTCGGGGTTGTTTAACGTGCGTGCTCCGCCGGCAGCGTCTGCCTCGAGCTGAGCGCGGCACAACCCTTCGAGGCGGAGGAAGTATGCGACAGCAGCGTCCACGGTGGATCCGACAGTGAGGATACCGTGGTTCTGGAGCACAACGCCCTTTCCTTCATCACCGAGAGCCTTGCAGATGTTCTTTCCCTCTTCATCATCGAGCACGACGCCGCCAAAGTTGTCATACAGCTTCACAGTGTGCGCAAACCTGGCACCATCGTAAGACGTCATGTCGATGTTGCGCCCGAGACTCGAGAACGCGCGCCCGTAGAACGAGTGCGAGTGTGCGGCTGCGTGAATGTCCGGCCGTGTGCGGTGAATCGATCCGTGGATGGCGAAACCGGCAGCGTTGATGACCTGGCCGAAGCCGGGGCGGCCGCCTTCCAGTACCCGCCCGTCGTGGTCGACTAGCACCAGGTCGTCGACCGTCATCGCATCAAACGCGACGCCGTACGGGTTCACCCAGAACGCATGCGGGTTCACGACGTCGCGCACAGAGATATGACCAGCGACCCCCTCATCGAAGTTTAGAGCGGCGAAGATGCGGAAAGCGCCGGCGAGTCGCTCTTTCAGATGTGCGCGCTGCCGTCAGTACTGGTCGGTGCAGATACCCACCTCGGCCATCTTCGCTTCGGTCGGCAGGTCACTTTCGGCGATCCTGCCCTCCGCGCGGAGCTTCAGGATTGCCTGAGTCGGCTGCGTCGTCGTCTGCGTCACGGTGAGCATGGTGGTTGTTGCGAATGCATAAGCCGGAGTGCGCCGCCGCTTGTCTCGTTGCTGGGAAGCGTTCTGTCGGACTTGGCCGACTCCATTCGGACTAGAGATACCGAGGTGGGCTACGGTCCGCTATCCGGTCGAGGCACTGCTGTTCGTGTTCACACCTCTCACTTCACCACGACAGACAGCCATGGCCTCGCTCAAGCTCGACGCGAACGTGCCAGACGCCGACCCCGCGTCACGCCCCAAGGTCGGCAAGTTTCGTAAACCTGTCCCGCCGACGTTCGACGACCCGGCCGAGGGCAGGCGGTACACCAAGGGCCGACTTGCGCTGGCGGCCCGCATCATGGACGGCGAAGGGTGGGGCGTTGGGTGCAGCATCGGCCTTTCTTGTCGGGACCCGAACGAATTTGACCTCGTCTGGGTCATCCCGCGTGGAAAGCCACTCCGAACCATGGGCAGCAAAGACCTGATCGGCGTGCGACTCGACGGAAAAGTAGCGCACCCCGTAGACGGCAGGGAACGTGCGTAATCTGCTGGGACAGAGCTGACGTTAGCGGACCCGGAATGGACGCCCTTGCACCTCGTCATCTATGCCGCACGCCCAGACATGGGCGGCGTCGCCACTGGCCACACGCCTCATGGGCGCGTATTCAGCTCGCGCCTCGAGCGGCCCAAGATGTGCTGGCAGGACAGCTGCACGTTCTACAAGCGCATTCACCCGCTGCCTTTCGAGCTGACACTGGATCCGGCGGCGAGCGCTGGCAAGATCGCCGAGACCCTGGGATCGACCGGCAAGGGTTTGATCCTGCAGCACAGGGGTCTGCTCCTGTGCTCGGCGACTATCGAAGGTGCAATCGGTTATTACATCCGCTTGGAAAACCTGCTCGGTGGACAGCTGCTGGTCGAAAGCGCGTGCAAAGGCCTAGGGCAGGATAAGGACAAGGAGATGATCGAAATCGGTGAAGAGGAGATCCAGTTCACGTTCGACAACGTGGGCTCGGAGCACCACGCGTGGATGATTGCTATGCCCTATTACTCGAGGTACGACCGGAAAACGGGTGGAGCAATGAAGGTATAACAGACAGGGATCAGCATACAAGGTAGCAATGGCCAGGAGGGCTAGCCATGAATGAGCGTTAGGATGTGCCCAGTGTCTTGTCAAAACCAGCTCCTCTTCTGTGTTTTGGCCCGCTGCTTTGCGGCAGCCTCCTCACTCTCCATGAACGCCTTCATGTCGCTGTCCATCCGCTTCTGGATGTCGTCAAACTTCTGCTTCGTCTGCTCAGGAGTGATGAAGCCTCTTCCACCATCGGGAGCGGTATCGTGATCAGACTTGCCGTCGTAGTGGCCGTCCTTGATAGCAAGAGTGAGGCAGAGCGAGTTGGCTTTGTCAAGCAGCCATGTGTCATGGAGCAATCCACCCTTCCACGGCAGTGCCTTGTAGCCTGTCCATGCACCCAAGAAGGCTCCGGCTGTGACTGCGTTCGTGTCGGCGTCACCAGCATGCATGACCAGCTCGGTGATTAGCGGCTGGAAGCAGGTCGCCTGGGCGAACAGCGTAGGTTGAAGAAGTGCACGGCGCAGGATAACGAGGGAGGAGCCGAGAGCTTTGAGGACGTAGCCAATCCCGCTTCCGTCGAGCTCGAGGGTCTCTAGAGAGGGAGCAAAGACATGCTTGTTGAACTGAGGTTAGTCTAGACCAAGGTCGTCCAAACATACCTCGTCCTCATCCAGAGTCGGATCCCCTGCTTCATACACACCTTCCTTTATCAGAAGCTCTCTGACACGGGGAAACGCCTCGATCGCTCGGCGGACCAACGCATCGACGTCGGCAGCGGTTGCGACGAGGCCGCGCACCAAGCCGCGTACGAGGGCAGTGCCTATCATGCATGCCGTGACGCACCGCGGATCGACATGGGTGACGGCCGAGAATCGGGCGGCCGTCTCGAATGTGTACGCCTCGGTCTCGTAGAGCATGGCCAAGCCCAGGGGGTGCGTGCGCATGAGGCTGCCGTTGGCGGCGACATTGTATCCACCTTGGCGCCAGCGGTCGGCAGCAACTTTGTAAGGATTGTCAAGAAAGTCGTCATCTCTTACAACGCTGCCGACGGTACGGCCTAGCCCAAGGGGTGCCGTGTCCAGAGCCCGCAGGCCCTGTTCCACCCAGACACGCAATCGAGCGGCAAAGTCTTTCGGGTCTGGCCGCCCATTGTGCAGGCAGGAGAGGAGAATGAGTAGCGAGTGGTCCGTGTCGTCAGTCCACTCGCCATTCCGGTGCTTCAGTCGATGGAAGTCGCGCTTGAAGGGGGTTGCATTCGGGAGCAGTGAGAACTCGCCGGAAGGGTACGCCGCTCGCGCCTGCTCGGCAGTCAAGAATTCGGTGTACAGGCCGACAGCGTCACCGAGCGCTGACCCGACCAGCGTCCCGACAATGCGATCTTCAAGCGTCGCCTTTGCCAGCTGGGCCTGGATGTCGTCATGCAAAGTCATGAAGTGGTGTGTGTGAAGTGGAGTTGCATGATGGGGATTGTGCATATCGTGGAGGCCGTTGCAGAATGTCTTCCTCGCCACCATATCTTGCTCGGATCCGAACGCGGAGACCCCGCAACACGCCGGCATGACGCGTTGAGCATGGTTGACTCAACCGATAACAACATCACTCTTCCCAGCATGCCCCGGTGATGCCGACCCCATCACAGCTCAAGCAGTCGAGGCTGACATTCTCCAGCTGGGAGCCGCTGCGTCGAGCAGCCTCGGAAAGAGGCAGTTCACAGCAAAGCTCACCCGCCTCCAGTCCCCTTCCTCCCAGCTCTCCGCCTAGACATCTTCCAAGGCACACATCACCACGATCCTCTCAGTCACGCAGCACCCGCCTCCGACCCATGAGGTTGGACGACTCCAGCGAGGACGAGGGGTCGGAAGAGGGATTGGACGACTTCAACGCAGTTCGCCTCGGCCCCCGCTCCCCGTCAAAGCTCACGCAGCGAAAGGGCAGGTTTTTCAGCGACGACGAGCTTCCTGAGCCGAGTGCCCGCAGGAGGGTAGCATCGTCGGATGACGATACCAAAGATGGATCTTCAGTCGAGTTCCTCGGATCGGACCCGCAAAGCAGCCAACGCCCGTCAAAGGCGAAAGGCAAGCAGCGTGCGGTGCCGCGCCGGAGAGTCGACCCCGACAGCGACGAGTCCGCCCAGGTCGTCGAGTCGTCCGAAGACGATGTCCCCCGACGGAAGTTGCGCTCGCGTCGTCGTAGGTCTTCAGAGAGTGAATCGCCACCGCGCCGCCTACGCCGGCGCAGTGCCCACGATGCAGCGAGCCCGCGCAAGAAGCGCCGATCCGCCCTCCACCCCGACCCTGACGACGAGCCCTCCGCCTCCGCTGCAACAGAAGACGAGGATGCGCGCGCTGAGATTGAACTCGACGAGCCGGAGCGTTTCACTGCGGCAACCCGCCTCCGCGGCACGAAGGAGAGCGCGTGGGCCGCGAACCTGAGGCGTCTGAAGGAGAGCCGCGGCGGCAATGCCGCCGAATACGTGAGCTCTGGTTCGGAAAGGGAAGACGACTGGGCGTACGAACGGGAGGATGAGCTGGACGACTTTCTCGTCAGCGACGACGGCGAGATGCTGGAGGAGCTCCCGGAAGAGTTTTCGCACAAGCGCGAGTCGACCGAGTACAAGTTCAAGGTCGTGTTCCAGTATCTCTTGCTTCTCGCGATTAAGGGCCCCGACATTCTTCCGCTCAGCAAGTCGAACGCCGATTACTTTGGGCGGCAGCTGCGCGACGTGCGCAACCTCATGAAGGGATTCCGCGACTCGGTCTCCAGCACGCTGTGGAAGCCAGAATTCCGCGAGGCGCTCGAGACGTATCCCGTCTGGAAGCAGGCGGACCTGACGGAGCGCGAGGGGTACTGCGATGGCTGCAACAGGCGCAACCAGCAATGTCATAACACTGCATGGCTGCGCGGGCAGCCGTACGACCGCGAGTCGCACGAGACGCTGGATGAAAGCGACGATGAGGACGACGACAGTGACCCCCGCGTGCTCGGCAACATGGGTGAGCTACGGTTCCAGGTTGAGCTGACGACAGGCAAGAAGTGCATCCGGCGGGCGCACGACTTTCACGAGCTGCAGCACTGGGAGCACCAGATGTTCTGCTTCATTCGCTCGCAGTACAACGATCTGGTGCGCGCGGCGGGGCGGGAGGCTCGCGAGTCGTCGCTCGCATCTGATTCGGACATGAGCAGTGGGGCGCGGCACGAGCTTGCGAAGCGGCGGCGCATCTCGGCCGGCAGGGTGCGGAACCTGTCGCACGCTGCGCTGCCCAACGATGTGGAGGACGTCGACGAGGTGACCGAGTGGATGGACGCGCAGGGCGTCATGCTCAAGTCGCTCGAGTGGCTCGGGCGCGTCGAGGGCCGCGCGCGCCGGCTCGAGGGGCACTACTAGTCTGTTGTAGCATATGTGCATAGCATCTCAGAGCTTGGCCTTCTGGGCCTTCTGCTTTGCCTCCTCGTCGCGCATGCGCGCCATCGCGCGCTGGTACGCGGGGCGCTGGCCGATCTTCTTCTTCCACGCCGCGATCGCGGGCGACTTTTGCCCCCCGATGACGGTCAGGAGCATGAACTGGGGTCAACGCCGCCTCAGAGCAACTCACGTCGCCGAGCCCCGGCTTGTCGGTGCCCGAGAACCACTCGTGACTCTCGAGGAACTTTTCGGCCTGTTCGAAGCCGGACTTGGTGTTCTTCTTCGCCCATTGCTGGACCCAGGCCTCCATGGCGTCGGCGCCCTTCTGGCCCTGCTCGCCGAGGCCCTTGTCGCGGGACAGCTGCTTGCGCCCGATCTTGATGAACACACTCGGCTGCACGTAGAGCATCAGGCTGCCCTCGGAGAAGTACGACCAGAACGTGTCGTCGTCTGTGGGCTGGGACTGGACCGCGGACGACGGGTGGTCCGCGAGCAGGCGCAAGATGATCGGCGCAGACTCGGTCAGGTTCTTGCCGCCGTACGTCAGCACGGGCGCCTGAGGTCAGCGCTCGGCCGCGACGCGCGCAACGGCATACCTTGGCGAACGGAGACAGCTTGGCCCACTCGGCGCTCCCGAAGTCGTGCACCGCCACGTCGTACGAGAGGCCGAGCTCCTCGAGGACCCAGAAGATGCGCGCGCTCCGCGACGCCCGCAGGTGGTGCAGCGTGATGGCCATGGTGGAGTGTGCAGTGCTGAGGTGGGCTCGATGACATCGCGTGAGGTGAGGCTGGGGTCGTGTCGGTGAATGCCGATCGTCCGGCATCTCGGCCGCTTGATAGCCGGTCACCTCACCTGGGAAGAGGCATTATTTGAACATGCATCCGAGCAAGTACAGAGGATTCAACGCTGAACACAAGCATCGGCACTGCGGATTTATGCACATTCTCTACCAGTAATCGTAGAGTCCATCGCAGTCTTCCGTTTCGCTGACGCCCTTCCAGAACTCCTCATCAGAGGGGTCCCAGCAATCTTCCCGTGGCTCCAGACTCCCCTGTTCTCTTCTGCGCTCCTCAGCTAAGCCACACTTCTCTTCCTCCCTGATTTCAACAGGCAAGTAACGCGAGTCAAAATATCCGATGTCCCGGCCCCTCGAGTCTGGCCTCGCATAACTTTCATCGCCGTCCGACACCAAGTACTTCTCGGAGGCGGTGCCCCCTTCAGCATCGTAGGTGCTCGAGCGAGTCTTGGAAGCTGGTGACTCGCGCGTGCGGGCTCGTTTTCGGGGCAGGCCGTCAGAGTCGGAGTCAAACTCATGGCCGCGCTTCAGGTAGCCCAAAGCGATGCGCTGTCCCTCGAGGACCATCTGCAGCTGCCCTATGATCGCGGTGCTGTCGTGTAGTTGCTCGAGTCGGAGCACCGTTTCCCCGCGATCGGCGTCCGCCGCTGCTTTCTGCGCCTGCGCTGCTGCCGTCTGAGCACTCGCTGCCTGCTTCTGAGCAACTGCCGCCTCGAGCTGAGCCGCCCTCAGCTCCGTCGTCATCGGCTCCGCCGCCCTTTCGTCGGCTTCCGCTGTCGCCTGTGCCGCAGGAACGAGGTCTCGTTCGTTCAGCTTGTAGAGCAGCTCGTACCGGTGACCACACCGCGGCCGCTGGCAGGTCAGGTACTCGGCCAGACCGACGGAGCTGGGAACAACGACGAAGTGCGCGTCGTACACCATGCGGCCCCGAGTAACGCCGACGTCGAGCAGACGCTCGGAAGTGCCATGCTCACTGTTGTAGCGGGACACCCAGCAGTCGAGCTCCTCCAGCAGGTTGTGGATGTCGTCCGCGTCGTAACCCACTCGGCACGGAGAGGCGATTGTGGTTGGAGACGTGGTGAGGATCTGAGTCTGCGCACGTCGAAGCCCCGTAATGCCGTCACTGGCGCGCAAGCGGTCTGCACCGCCGTCCTTGAACAAGGCCTCCAGGAGATCCACACTGGAGGGGTGGTGGAAGAGGACGTGGACCGTCCCTGTTCGGACGTTGGCCTCGTCGGTACACGTCCGAGTCGAGTAGCTCGCAATGTCTGTATGGATTGTGGGGCTTTGTCGTACCATCCATGCCGTCGGGTCGGGCTCAGCGAGGGGCGGGTACGTTGCGTCGCCTACAGGAGCCGGGATATTCTTGAGCTGCCTCGAGAAAGTGACACTGGTCCTAGTATCCATCTTCTTAGCGTTCGCCCAATAAACCTCCAACCCACGCTTGCGAAGTTCGGACATCACCGCCTCCATCCCGGCGACCAAGTCCGTGTCCTTCATCCACATTGCCTCGTGCCACCTGATGCGAATGGTTCGCTGTTTGCCGGGTGGGTCCGATATCTCGACCTGCAGTCTGCGCACGTTGATGGCGTTCTCCGTCATAATCGGCTCGATGGACTGCAGAACGCCGCGCACGGTTGCGAGATCGGTCCAGTCGCCATCGGCGTTCTTGTGCGTGCAGGGGAACCCGAACACGACGAGCTCGATCGGGGAGTCCTCGGCGGTGCCATTCGCAAGATCATTCCGCTTCGCCCGGCAGGCAGTGCGAACCTCGCCGGTGCTGTTGACCTCGCTGGCGCTGTTGGTCTCGCCAGCGTTACCGGCGCCGCCCGTGTTGGTGGCCACGACGGCGTCTGTTGCAGAGGGAGTAGACGGTCGCCCGCCGGTGCTGTTGGCCTCATCGGCGATGGTGGAAGGAGCCTGTCCTGTCCCAGAAAATGGCGGGGATGTGGCATTGGTTGGGCACCACTGAGTTTCTGCAGTCGATAAGTCTCTGTGGTGACTGGAGGTCGGCGAGGGCGCTGGTGGCACAGCTGTCGGCGACATGGCAAGGGCTGTGGTTGGCGAGGGCGGTTCGGGGAAGCGCTTGGAGAGCACAAGGTAAGGGTAAGCTGCTGGAGGTGAATGGAAGAAAGGGGTCTCCTGGAGGCTAGAAAGTAGGACGGTGACGAAGGAAGACACGCATGACGGGTGATGTGATGTGAGAGCTGCGAGGGCGCGAGGGCGTGTTGAGTCGTGGACCGATCTCCTTTCCAGCGATCCAGCGCCCCGCTCTTCTGAGGGCGCCTTTCCCACACGCAGGCCGTCCAGCATCGTCCCGCTGCGCAGTCCTCACGGGTGGAGCACAGCACAATTGCGTTTGCGTGTCAGCGTGTCAGCTTACCGATGGTCAGCTGCCAAGCATGCCCAGGCGGCCCAGCATATCCAGCATGCCCAGCATAGTACGTCTGGCCATGGGTCTGAGGCGATTTGGTGTGCGTCGCGCGCCAGGCCAGGTCGATCCGGCCAAAGCGAGGTAGGGCGCATGCTTCAGCAGTTGGGCGACCGAGGGGCGTTCCAGAATTCCCGGACATCCCAGACGCGCCAGGCATACCAGACATGCCAGACACTAGGCAGGCATATGCGCAGGGGACTGGGGACAGGCGTGCGCTAGGCACCGCCAGATCACCGTATCACCAGGCCCTTCCGGTCGGGGCGGACCAACTGAGCAACTGAGGCGCGTAGTCAAGCAGTGAGCGCATGAGCGCATGGCGCAGTGAGGATGCAAGGCCCACTGTGCACTGTGTGTGATGTGCGCGAAGCTTCTGGCGCGATCAAGCGGCGGGCTAGAGGCGAAGCGGGGGCGCGGGGGCACAGCGAGAGGACAGCACTGCGAGGACACAACGATTGGCAGGGTGGCAAGTAAGACACTCACACACGCGCGCAGTGCGACGGCAGAGGCGAGGTGTCCTGGCGTCCCCTGCTGCGCTGCCGCATGATGGATGCTGGATACACTGGACTCGACGCGCTGGACGCAGCCTGCGCAACTGCATGCCCCTCCTTTACCTAGCCCTCTTACTGTCGTTCTCCACATCACCCACATCACCATTTCTCGCGTTTCCTCGTCGTACCTTGCCGTCCACAACACCTCCTCGCAGTCATTCCACCTCGCACCTCTACGCTGTGCGACCTATCCCCGCCCACTCTCCGTCTGGTATCCGACATGCGTCCTGTGGTGTTCGGGCACTGCTGTCAGGTGATTCTTCGGCGCCCTGAGGCGATATCTCTGTCCCCTCTCTCGCCACCCACAGCGCCGGCTGGCCGCAAGAACGACGTTCAGCAGTGACCATCCACAGCTAGTATCAGGTAGAATCCAAGCAACACCGCGTTGCCTGAACGATGCTGCCTTGGTCCCATTGGCAGTGCAGAGTGAGTCCTTTGGTTGGCCATCCACTCAGTACTGACACCGTAGCCCCGTATCTATCGCACTTCTGCGCATCCGTGGCAGCTCGCAACGGGCAAGACCCCCGTACTGCAATCCTACTTGTAAGTCTTTTCATCCCACATGCATGCAAGCGTTCTGGCGGTCAGGAGTGATGTTAGCAGGCGTCCGAGCATCCGTGAACGTCTCCGTGACGAGCGGACGGCTGGCTTTGCGAGGCGGCGGAGGCGAGCCTTCGCGCCCAACCACCTCGTGTCTTACGCGCTCACACAGTAGCTGTGCATTCGCAGACCCGGGTCAAGACCTCCAGCCCTCCCCCGCCCCTCCTTCCTGGTCCTCCTCCACCACTCGTCCAGATCCACCGTCGTCTGTTTTGTCAACGCCCCCGCTCCTCTTCACGTTCGCCTTTATGCCCCCATCTGAGCGACACCTCCGTCGACCAGTCTTGTTCACCGAGCCCGGCGGCGCTGTGAAGCTACTGCTGCCATCGTTTAGATGCGTCGCTGCGTCAGTAAGGTGAGTGTTGAGTGGGTGGCGACTTTCAGGAGTGACGGTTGGGTGGAGTGACGGTTGGGTGGAGGGTGGAGCGGTGGAGGCCAGCTCACCTGGCGCGTTCCGCACACCGGGCGTGGACACACAGATCGGCCCTGGGTCAGCATGCTGCGCCCACGCTGAGCTACGCCTGGCCCTTCTTCTCGACGCACTCTCTGCATAGTCCAACACCCCGAGAGAAGCATGCACTAGTGCTGACATCCGAGTGCAGAATGTGGCGCCAAATCTCACGTCATCGGCCCCTCACGCTCCCGTGCAACGCGAATCGATCACGTCACCCTGCCCACTGTCTTCCCCCACCCCGGTTCGCCGCAGCTTCTCTCCAGAAATCAAAAACGCAAAATGGTAGCCCAGCACCCCCGAGAGGATGCCGGGCAGAGCCAAATATTGAGCGAGTGAACCAGCCGAAGCCAGCACAAGGCCATTCTCACCCCTAAGACTGTGAGTCGCTGTGCAATGGGCGTGCTAATGACCTGACGGGCAGCAGTTTGAGGGCCGCGGCCGTCCAAACAAGGTAAGTATGAGCATTTTTTCGCGTCCCTTCGATTTGACCCGCTCGGCGTGAATCTGCGCGATCCAGGAAGCCCAACGCTCCAAATTGCATGCCGAAATGTTGCCTGATTCTCCCTGATTCCGCCAATAAGCTCACATCACAGATAGCAGCAGTTTTCGGCGAGTTATGGCCGGTTGTGTGTTCCGACTGTCGGATTCCGACGCCGCCGCGTTTTCGGTGTCGCCTGGTTCTCCCTGAATCCGCCAGTAAGCTCACATCACAGATTTTCGCAGTTTTCGGCGAGTTATGGCCGGTTGTGTGTTCAGACTGTCGGACTCGACGCCGCCGCGTTTTCGGTGGGTTGCGCGATTCCAGGGCGTCGCTTGCATCTGTAACGGCGTCTTTGGCCTGTGGTCCTCGCGTCGGCGTTCGACCGCTGTAGCCAGAAGGGCGACATCTGCCTTGACAACGCAGTGGATGTCATAACATTTCGACCGTTGCAGCACCTCCGATACCAGTACCGGCCAAATGCCCTGCAGAGACGATGCACTGGATATTCTCGAAGACCACTTCTTACTGAACTCGCTGCGCCCCATCTTCCCAGCCGCTGAGTGATGGCCTCTCCATGTGGACATCGTGCGGAGCCCAACGCCTACGGTTGCCGACATCCGAAGCTTCATCCGCGCCAAACCTGGGCCATCCAGCAGCTTGCACACCGTCGGAGACGACTTGCTCGGTCCATCTGTGGTTCTCAGCGTATGTCCAGCGTGCTTGGATGAGCAGCTGCTTAAGCCGTAATGGGTCGAAGGCCAGTGTCAATATCTCGACGTCTCGGCCTGCTACGATGCTTTAGGCGCGACAGGTGCCTCGGGGTGCCATCGCCGAGTCTGATACCATCCATCCCCGAGGCGGGTTGAGCGAATCGACGGGACGGGCTCCCTACTGTCATCTGAGCGGGCAACCCGTCACGCTTTCATGCATTTGCATGCGCTACAGTGCTATGGGAGATAAAGATGATGCTTGCACATGGACAGCCATACGGCCAGGGCGGACCATTCGAACCTGCGCCGTTGCATTGCGCGTTTCTACTACTGATGGGCAGAGGCTAAGGCGAGTGGGTCACCGACTTCACATACTGACTGCTCCATGGTGGATGTGTTGGATGGTGGCTCGCCGGCCATTACGGCTCCCCGCACCGCGATATACACCTACTGTATGAACGCTGTTGCCGGCGTCGCCTTCCGGAAAGAGCTGCAGCCGCACCTGCAACTGGAACTGGGCCAGCCGATGCATTCGAGACGAGAAATAAAAGGCACATAGAACTACTGCTTTGTAGTACGGAGTCGTTCATCGTGACAGGTCGACCGCCGGTTGCGAGTTTCAGGCAAATCGTCCGCCCACGTCAGATATCATTGGTGCCTGCGCCATGCGCCAACTCCGTCGTAATCGCCCTCCACACTGAGAACCCACTTCTGGGATGTCGAACGGTTGTTCGCGCCTCTTGGACAACCTCTGAGAGGCCTGATCCTTGAAGAAAGTCGCAGCGATGTGAGACGTGAGTACAAGGCGCAGTCTTGAGCCGAAGTGACTTGTGATCTGGTGACATTGTACCCCAGCGGAAGGGAGGGTCTGGCGTTGTCATGGTTGAACATGTTCGTCAGGTAGGTGAGGAACGCTCGCAGCTCCTGCGTGTCCAGACTGGTGTCATCTTCCTCGGCATCGGCGACCGATGTGTCAAAGTTGGGCTGAGGTGTGGCGGCCTGGTGGGCGGGGCCCGGGACTGATTCCGGCTGGCGTTCACGGGAATCGGGCTCAGAGCCCATCGCGACGGACGCGGGCCGCTGCAGAGGCTGCGAAGCGTCGTCGACCTCCATGGGACACTCTTCAGAGTGCTGGTGCTGCTGGGATGAGTCGTCCGGGGGGCGTCTTGCGCGTCTTGAGGAACAAACGGGGACAGCGAGATAAAGGGCACGTCCGGATCCACCGTTTTGAACGACTGAGAGTGCGCCCGCACCGGACCAGACGACGAAGCATCAGGGTAGGCGGGCGATCGGGGGAGTACCGTGTCCAATGGTCGCCGTCCGCTGGGATCGATGTCCACCGGGGTGAACCGAAGCCCGGAAGGCTGTTCGGCCCCGGGAGTGTCATCGTCGAGCATAGGGCTGGGAGAAGTCGGCGATGGGGAACAGGGCGAGTCAGGCCCAGCGGTGAACAGGGGTTCAGACGGCTCTGGCTCGGTTCGCGACTCGAGATCGGCAGGGGCGTCCGCGGGTGGGTCATTTCCAACCGTAGTCTCAGCGAAAGTGCCGGGAGTATCCCCCTCGACCAGATCCGTCGCCTCCGTCTGGATCTGCTGTGGCTCCGCGCCGCGCTGAATCTGCCGGGAGCGGCCGCCTTTTCTTGCACTCCGCCCCTTTTCCAACAAGATTGCTGTCCGAATAGCGTTACGTCGAGCCTCAGCGAAGAACGGACAGATGGCGAAGAGGTGCTCGTCGGATTGATACGCTCGGCCGCCACAGAAGGAGCACTCTCCGCTGTCACCATAACGCGTGCTTTTCAGGTGGGCTGTCGGGAACAGTCGGAGGCGAGTGAGAAGCTGCGTTCTGGCCACGGCTCCCTTAGTGTCTTTGACATAGTAGTAGGGAGAGACGTGCGCCACAAAGTCACCGTGGCGATCGCTGCGAAGATGCCGCTTCTGCTTCTCCGGGAGCCACAGCCATTGCACGTGCGTGAGAGCTTTGGCTAGGACATTCATCCAGTTGTCGGGTGTGGATGGTAGCCCGGAGATCGGAGCTCGGGGATCGGAGCGCGGGGTCGGAGTCGAGCCAGTGGCGCTGACGGCCGGCGCGAGAGCGTCGACGATCACGTAGTGCGAGGGCGTTTCGAGATAGGTGCTTGTGGAGGGCGGGAGGGTCAAGCTCAAACCCGTAGTGTCGCTGAGCTACATCCTCATGTCACGCTGCTTGCCCTGTTGCGCAAATGCCGCTCCGTCTTGCGCTTCAATGACTTGAAGCCCTCCTGCGCATCTCCCAACCTCTCTCGCTGCCACGTGAGATCTTTCGGGCCGACCGGAACGACTTTGCCTTGATCTGCTCGTCGAGGCTGTTCAGCTCTCGGTCCATTCGCGCCAGTTCGCTCTCGAGAAGCTCGACCTTGAATGACAGAACGGGGACTGTGCGGTCGACGCCGGTCTGGTGCTCGAACTTGTCGAACAAGTGCAGCAGGTTTCGGTTGAGGTCGCGGCCGAACGTCTGCAAGTTGATGGTCTGCCGACCCATCTCGCTGACGCCTCGCTGCCATAAGTCGCGAACGCCCTTCAGCCCTTGCTGCATGGAGCGCACCTCGCCGCGAAAGCCGCGCACGTCCGCTGCCGCTCCTGTCGCCTGCGCGTCGCGCACCTCTGCCAGAGCGCGCTCCGGAGTGAGGCGATTTTCGTTGAGGTTAAACGCGAGCTCCCACCGTTCACCAAAGTACACATCTTGGGCGGTGAGGTGCAAGGCGTGGCCCACACAGGAAGGAATGGCGTATGCGTGTCTTCCGAGGACTCGGCCGACGGTACCTCCCCATCGACGACGTGCAAGATCTCACACGCGCCGTGCATGGCGTTAAACTCGGAGACCCACGAGTCGAGCTCCTCCGCGAGCAGGCTGCTGTCGTGCTCACCGTGCCCAATACCGACGATCATGGTTGGCGACGACGTGGCGATGAAGAAGTCCGCGGGCTCGAACTCCACGCTGTGGTCGCTGATAGTCGGCTTCTCGGTCTTGACAGCCTCCTGGAGCGTCTTGATCGTCTTGGGCTTGTTCGCAACCACATGCAGCCCATGCATGGCCGGCTTTAGCGCTGTAGTCGAAACCCACGGCGATGATCTCCGTGAGGCGGCAGCCTTCCCTCTTCATCGATGCCTTGGCCCATGCAATGGCATCTTCCTGAGAAAGGGGAGCGCTGTTGTCCGAGGGCCGAAGCAGAAACCGCCCGTAGCAGCGTCGGTCGGTCCGCGGGGCACACGACCAGTACACCGGAAACTTGCTGAGGTGCGCGAGGACGACTTCCATCTCGGCGACCAGGTCGATCGAGCGCTTCCGAGAGGTGTACCACGCGTCACCCGTCCACGAGATCCGCACGCAGCTTGGACGCCCGCCGTCTCCAGGCCCGGCAGGCACAGGAGTGAGCTGAAGCATCGACGGCTCAAGGTTCGGGAGCTTCAGGTTCTGCAGGGAACGCTTGAGCACTTGTAAGGCCGTGCCCTGATGATGATGACCGATGTCATTAACCAACAGTCGGATGGGCGAGTTTCGAGTCCGGCCATTCCGCACCGGCATGGCCAAGCGGGAGGAGTCGGCACCCAGAGGCCCAGCCACGGAGGCGGGAGCGGCTGGTTCACTGTCCATTGGCCCAGCAGCAGCTGGCACGGCAGCGTCCGGCACCGCTGCGGCAAGGCTGGCAGAGGCGGACATTTCGGGGGTGCACCGCGGTACTCCTCCGACTCTGAAGACTGCGCGGGACCGGGAATAACGAGGACAGCTGCTGGATCAGCTGCACAGGAGACAGGGACTCGGGGGGGGGGGGGGGGGGGGGGGGGGGGGGGGGGGCCCGGCTGGCTGGGTGT